>CAAKHF010011058.1:0-53666 GCA_901007745.1 Hippocampus kuda
AAGTAGAACAACAAAATATAGGAGCTGCTGGAAAGGCAGCCACTCACGCGGCGCCATTTTGAAGTCAAAATAACAAAAATAACACAACACAACACATAGGACACAGACAGTCGTGCAATCTTCACCACTTTTCTGCATACACTTTGTTGTCTGAAGCAGTTATAGATGAAAGAGGAGAGTTATTTAAGAAGAGTTGAGTAATCTTAACTGTTTTGCATACAAAGAAAAAACAATCACTTGAAATGCCGTCAAAAAGTATTTGTCTTCTTATCAAGTACTTTTTTGTTTCCTCACTTTAATGTTTAAGAACCATCCATCCATCCATTGTCCGAACCGCTTAATCCTCACTAGGGTCGCGGGGGGAGCTGGAGCCTACCCCAGCGGTCTTCGGGCAGTAGGCGGGGGACACCCTGAACCAGTTGGTTTAAGAACCATAAAAGTGTTAATTTCAAACAAAGATAACCCAAGTGCATATAAAACAAAGTTTTTATGTATTGATTTCATAAATTAAGGGGAAAAAATATTCAAAGCTACCGAGGTGGCCCTGTGTGAAAAATTAAGATAAGATAAGATAATCCTTTATTTGTCCCACACTGGGGAAATTTACAGCCTTCAGCAGCAAGATTGTAGGTAGAAAGAAGAGAAAAGTTTAAGAGAAAAGAAAACAGAAATAAAGTAGAAGGATGAAAAGAAACTCAGACAGGGATATGCGCATCTACCTTCTTTGCAGAATTGCTTAGATTCAGCAACTCTGAAGGGTTTTCAAGTATGAGCGATCTTTCTTGCTCCGGAACAAAAGCGGACATACTTTTTGTTTTCGTCTGCTGTGGTTTGTAAATACACAGACGTGTGTGATGATCCACGCTCTCATTGGACAGAAATGACGAGTGCAGCACATAGCACATACCTAGAAATGGAGAAAAACTGCATTTGTGTTGTTGGAGCTGCGAAAGAGCAGCTCATTCAATGCAGGTTTCATGAAACTGTCTTCCCAAATTTTGGAACAGTGTCGACAAATGTGTGCAGTAACCCGTGCCTGTTTTATGTTTTTGTTGATATTTTGCTGTGACGGTTCTATTTTCTGAAGATGATTCTTATTTTTTATTCTTGCAAGTCATCAGAACTACTTCTGTTACAATGTTGTACAATTGCTGTTGGGTATTTTTAATTAGATGGCTACTCTGTTTTTCCATTTATACTTTGTAACAATGCAACACAAAAGCTCTGTGGTCAAGGTAGGGCGGGAGCTTAGTGAGGCTGCCCAGCGTGTTCACGATTTTTTATTTATTTTTTTACTCAACAAATAGCTGACTGTGTAGCTGACTGTTTGGTGTTGCTGAGCAACCAAGGATGGATAAGGGTGAAATGTTGTTCATTAAAATTAATGAGGAGATTAATTTCTGTCATGCTCTTTTTTTTGTACACTCTTTGCTTTGAAACAATTACAGGTTTTATTCTACAGTATTGAGGCTCCAATGTGAAAAAAAAAACGGTGAGTTAAATATGTTGATCAGCTCTTGAGTCCATGTTCAAACACCTTACAACAATTTATCAATACAAAACAAACATATGCAAGTCAAAATTCATTCGGCATTTTGGGGGGGGGGGGGCTCCCAAAACTTCAGAGTTTAAAACGTCATCATAAATTATAAAAGTTTGACCAGCAATAGCAATCTGTCTAGAATAGAACGTTGTGTCAAAAGGAATACCCACTGGAAGTAATGTGAATGACAATGTTGGAATACAACATTTTGGTGGCAGATGAAGCTGCTCTTTTTTACTTACTGTATGTCGGTGTATAAACCTATTGTTGTTTGACTCTATTAGATTGTGCAGTTTCATTGCCGTTACGGAGTGAAATAGTCCCCAGATGTCCAAGTGCTTGAAAACGCTTCTTGATAATAGAAAATACAATTATATAAAGTCGTTGCATGACTTTCAAGGTTCTTTAGAATACACATTTTAAAAGAATGTATTTGAAATCGCAATGTCTAGGTGCCAAGAGTGTCATAATTGTAGTCAAGAATGGAAAATTAGGCCAAGAAAAAATTATGTCAACTCTCAAAAAAATGCAACATGGTTTGGTGTGGCATCTTCAAGGAAAGCTTGCAACGCAGACCACAACAAAATTCTTTCTATTTTCCTCTGACTTTAACTTTGGGTACCAGAGCATCCTTCATTCTTTGTCCCAAGACAACCTTTCTGTCATCTACAAAGTACTTGAACAAGCCGTAACTTTGTCGTTAATAAATATGCTTGTCACATAATTCCTCCCGCCCCAATTCATGTTTCGTCTGTCAAAAGGTTGTTTATTGATGTAAAAAATCTCGGCAGGCACGGTAACACTGGTTTGTACTGATGTCGTGCCAGACAAAGACACCGCTCGTCCTGTTATAAAAAGAATAATTATTGCAATTAGTAGTCTAAATAAGTATGGGATGAATAATTGATCGAGTCTTGCCAATTGAATTGGATTCCATTTAAGGAGGGGCAATTGAGAGCCCTTTGCATGTCAAGAGCTACTTAATATTTACTCATCGATAGGGACTGTTCTTGAATCATAAATCTAGGATCTAGATTTATGACAATGGCTTTTAACCAAGATTCTAGGTTAAAAGCCATTGTAATACCACACGGCTCCATCCCTCGTCAAGCAAACAATGACATTGACTTGCCACTCACTGAAAGAGTGCTCCCTCTAAAATGCCATACGCTTATTTTGTCGATTCACACATTGCATCCTCCTGAGTGTTGTCAAATGTATTTTTTTTAGTGCATGGTTGCTGCAGTAATGTAATTTCATAACCGTAAAAGAACCAATTGTCATCAAATGGTGCATAGAGACACTGACAGTGTAATCTGCTGCTTCCTAAACCATAAACACCCCCATCAGCCATGCCGAGTAGCCTTTTAGAGTTGTGATACAGACACAAATGGCAGTTGGACCACATCAATCTATTGGAACCACTCCAATTTGGTGGGTGAGGAATTTATATTGGTGGCCCCTAGATAGATGCAAATACAGTGGTATTCTGAATTTTATCCACTCGGAGGGCCAATCAACTTGTCGTCCTGAAAATCCTGATGTTGAAATCAACTGGACTTTTTGCTTCGTCATGGTGTGCACAAGGTCTTTTAGCTTGGACCAGTCACTACGCTCACTCTCCCTTTTTTCACACTCACTCCCATAGCCTGAAATGTGTCAAAATCCACTTGGTTTCCTTCCTCTGCTTTCCTTGAGGAGGAGGAATTTCCTTGGGGAGTGTTTCACATTCTTGGCAACTTGAGAATTGCTGGGACGGTTCCTTTCGCTCATCCCGCCCCCCTTACCCTTTTTAGCGTTCCATTGTTGACCAACAACCTGCACACTGGGAGGGTGGCGCAGGATTCAAGATGTGGATTAACCACCCATTTAAAAGCAATGCAGATCTGTCCCAGGGCTTGTGAACAGGCAGGATGCTTCTCTTGAATACATCACGAAGAGAAAAGTACACTCCTGCCCGAATGTCAAAATGGGATAAAGCCGAGATCTTGGTTGACCGAATAATGGATTCTTTGCAAATTCAGTTCTATCCAGTTTTGTGTTGCAGCAGTCACCAACCCAGTCTCGGGGCGAATCTGATCTGTCTTAAAACTGTTATACTCTCTTCCTTGTTCTTGCTCCACTTATTTCCCACCTCTCCCATACAGACATTTCCTGAGTTGGATGTGCCAGCAACAACACATGGCCTATTCTTTCAAATAGAACTCTGTGGATGAATGAAAGCACCTGACAGACCAGTTGAAAACAAGCTGTGTCATCAGAGATATTTTGCAGTCTGCCAGAATCGACTTTATAAATTCAGAAGTGTCAAATCCAGATCCACAAAGTAAAACTCCAGTTTGGCTTTAGCCACAGGTGCTTCGACTCAACTGGCAGGTGAACAAACTCCTGGGGAGATGTATGAATGAAATATCTTGTTTGACTGGGTTACAGGGATATTTGAAAACCATCCACACAGTTTAACTGTAACGATAAAAACATCAAAAAATAACAACCGATAATAAATAAAAGGTATGCATGCTGAAAAAATGATCTTGTCTTAATTTAATCTCAACTTTACTGAGTGAGAATTTTAGGCTTGTATGGTTGAACACAAAACTGACATATTTTCAAGGAGCCATGACATTCTGTTGTATGAATGGCAACAGGTCGCCTGCCACGATATGCCGCTGGCATAGACAGAAAAAACAACATAATAAAATGACACAAGATACTTCCTTGTTACATCCTCTCAGATATTCACAATTTAAGTCAGTCAAATTAAGTTTTGTGTGCTGGGATTATAATAATCACAATCACAAGCAAATAATAATCACTATTGGTTGTCCTTACTCTACAGCGAGAGCTGTTTGAAAGATTGAAACACAGACACTTTGTGTGCTTTATTGACATGGTGAATAACAATGAATAATAGCGCTCTATATATATATATATATATATATATATATATATATATATATATATATATATATATATATATATATATATATATATATATAATATATATATATATATATTATAAATCAAAAAAGAGGAACAGAAGGAAAAAACAAGGCAGTTGTTATTTGGGAATCAGGTTAAGGACACATCAGTATTTAGTGTGTTAACTCTCAAATAGCACTAGAGCTAGAGCCTGCCCACTTGTCTAATCCCAGATTAAGGCGTCTGAACTGTCTGTTTCTGTTTAGATTTTACTGCTTAATTAGCCCACTGCACTATTGTATGCACCATTCTTCCTCACTCTGTGTTTCTCAATTTTTATTGAACCAAGACACTTTTGAAGAAATCACAGCACAACACCAAACAAAAATGTGACAAAAAGTACGTACACTGAAATAATGATGATTTTGCCCAGGTTTTCTCAGAAATTTGCTTACTCAGTCGAAATTCTGTTTACAGTATTATAACATCTACGCTACCATAAAAAAAAAATATTTGTTGAAATTGACCAACCTGAGAAACACTTTTACTTGTCAATGACAACTGATGGGAACATGAAGCTTCAAATTTGTTTCATGAAGCAGTTGATTTTTTTTTTAAAAAGTTATTTTATTATTTTTTACTCCTCTAGGTGGCACTCTCCGTTTAACATTGGGCTGAAAGTACACAGAATGACAAGTCTGTTCTTAAACCCCTTATTTTAAACCAAGTGCCGTCCGGAGGAGAACAAAAACGTGTACATGAAGCAAATTTGGCCAATTCAAGCTAAAGTGAATGCCATAGCCCACAATATTTTGCTTTATGTCATAGGCTTGTGGTCTGACTTCACTTGTGATTTGGGCTGTAAACATGCTTTGCCTGCTCATGTCTTGCATGGTCACTACAAACAGTGGGCTGCTGACCTCATCAGTTGCTGCTCATGGTTGAATAAAAGAGTTGTTTATCGCTGCAAAATAGAAAAAAAAAAAGATGACAAGCACATACTGAGTTCCTGGTAATATTTTCAGATCATTGAACACAGTATGGCTTGTTAAAAGTGTCATCAAACATCAGGCTAAAGAGTTGACAAGTTGTCTACTTAACCTTTGCACGGTACTATTCATTTGATTTGTTGTGTGTCATATTGTGACTACCGGCATGTTCACAAATACTGGCAGAGCTCTGTTTGTCATTGGTAGTTTTTAGAAGAGTGACTGTAAGACCACAGTGTGTAAAGAATGAGCGGGATACTCTTTTTTTTTTTATTTTATTTTATTTTTATAAATTGAATTGTTTTTCTGCTTTCCTTCTCCCTCACAGAGCAGGGAAATAAATCACCCATAGTGCATGTACTTTATTTTCTATGCCACAATGTGATGCTTTGAATAGGAAAAACACTATTTTTGGAAAAAGCATTAAAACAGGTCAGCATCTGTTCAAGAGGGTACTAGCGGTCAGTAGTTATTTTTCCAAATGGATTTTACAGAGGAAGCAAAGGCTTAAATTGCCAAATGGAAATAAACTGATCAGAACTCCAATGTGAACAAACACCGTTAAGAAACGCATCAAATGCGCTGATAATCCCCTCAGAGTTTGATTGTACGACAGCACTAGGGAGCCTCTTGACGAAGTACACAATGTCCTCTTGCAATTTCAAAAATCACTTTACTCTTTCCCAGTTTTTGCTATTTTATCCTTCTTTTTATTATTTATTACTATTATTCATAATATCCCAACAAGAAGGGCATACCGGCATTTCAAGGCACACTGGTCTAACTTTTTGCACTGGTTGCACAGATAGGCCCAATTTTATTTTTTCTTTCTTGGTTGCACCGGCACAAAAGTGCACCAAAACTCTCAACGGCATCACGTTCAATGTCAGAGTTTTGTAGGTTTAATAGTTTTAAGGGGAAAAAAATTGTTTTGTAGTATATTGAGTGGTAAATGATTCACAATCTGGTCAATAAAATTCTTTATTTTAAGTATAATTCTGCAAGACAGGTAACTTGCACTGAGTGGCAAAGGTTGGCGAGTGTTGATTATTTGTCAGAATTCGTTCAAGGTCACAAACAGTCGTAAAGACGCTCTCCAGATATTCACCCACAATTTTAATGGTCGCAAACAGTTTTTCATGTGGCAAAGACATTTTGAACTTGTACAAACAACATTTATAATTTCATATGGGTGAAACAGCAAAACCCTGTTCTCCTTGTGCTTTTCATTGCAAAAGAGCAGTGTTATGCACTCTGCTACTTGCATACGTTTGTTGACATTTTCACAGCACCAGAAAACTGCTTCCTCTTGTTCTGTTGTGTATATACACTTGACATGGGCCCTCTCCCCCCATTACACTGCTGGCTTGAGAAGGTTTCTTTGTGGTTTTAAAGCCCAAAGAGCATATGGCCATCTGTGACACATAACGGGATGTGGGGGGCTCAAATGCCTCTTGCGTGCAAACCTTAATACACGTTAAGCATGTTCGGTGCATGCTACTGTTTGAACTTGTTAAAACGCATCTATTGAGTATAAATTATACTTTGTCAAAAATAAGGCAGACCCGCATTTGAATTGCTTCTTTAAATTCTACATGACTGGGCCATGCTGATTTGTCATATCCAATTCTTCCACACACGTTATGAAGTGTAAAATGTCAGGCTGTAAAAATGGCCACGGGGAAGTCTCATCCTCACAGTGGTTAGACTTTGCTCCATTTTCTTGTAAAAGAATGAAATATTTAGAAGTGGCTTTCAGACCAGTACTCCCGTCATTCGGGGCTAAATTATGCATCCGGATGTATGAAATTGTAATGAAAGAACAAAGTGTGACTGCTTTCTTCAACGTGTTTTATTAAACGAATGTGGTCACATGCATTTCCCATGAAGGCAACGAGAAGTACACAGAATTTTTTTCTCCCCATCTAGCTTTGTACCTCCTGCGCACATTCAGTCTTTTTCATTCATCCCTCTTTTCAGTCACTCTCTCCATCTTCCATTCCCCCTGCTTTGTGCCTCCGACAATTGCCGTGCAGTGATGCGAAGGCATGGAACTGGCAAAACATCAAGCAGAGTGCTGACCGGGGGAAAATAAATACAAAAGTGTGTTTTTGTTTAGGCAGTCATTTGTTCAGTTCAGAGGTTTTGTTTCTGTGCTTTTTGTGCCCCCCGACTCCCAAGTCTTTTTTTTTTTTTTTTTTTTTTTTTTTTTTTTTTTGCCAGGGGCAGAATAGCAGTGGTCTCTTTGTAGTCTCTTCAACTAAACAGGACTTCTATCACCATGTTACTTGAGAATGCTGCTATCGCTTAAGAGGTCCAGAAATAGCGTGGCATTAGTAGCCACAAGGGCTCAACTGCACATTTTGGGAGGATATTTTATTAGGGAAGGCTATGCACTTTTGGTTGAGTGATGCTGTAAACTATTGCTCTGTAATCAAACATTGTCTTACAATTCTTCAAGCAAGGCCATTAAATCGTCCCCCCAATCTGGTTTGAGTGAAAAGCCTAGAAACATGATCAGAATCATGCCTTAAAATCTATCAACATTTTTATTTTAATTCCTTTTTTTCCCTCTGTATATTGTTTTAACCCTACAGGGGATTTCTTTTCACTAAAATATTCAGTTTTGATGTCACTATTTCAAAAGGTTGTAGCTTGAAAATTGTTCGAGATGAAGGCATACTTTAAATGTTACTTGGTGCAATGTTGGCACTTAAACGATTAATATGTACCCTTGGTGTGTCATTTTTTTCCCCCTTTTTATACTTTGTACTGGGCTGCACATGTCAAAAGCTAGCTCAGGGTTTAATTCTCCCAGGTTATTAATTCTTAGCTCACGCAGATAATTTTGGCAATTGTACAGTTTGTAAAAGGCTCTTTTCTGTCTAGCATAAATGGGCACAAAGCAGGGTCCCAAAGGCATGGTTATATGAGTTTGGTGTGGAACAACTTTGAGAGCTCTGACCTCCACCCCAACATGTTCAAGGTTAACGAAGAGAGATTGTGACAATCTGTAAAAAACAGTTTGCCTTCTCAGATGCATGTGTAACATTTCCCCTTCCTGCAAGTTGACGTGGCCTTTTGTCCCGTTACTGTTGTCCAGACTGTGTACAAAACAAGGAACATGTGAGTTTGTAAAGGTGACTGCAAGAGCACAGCACAAAATTCTCAAAGAGGCAAAGAAGAATCTCAAAGTATCTGCAAAAATTCAACAGAATTTTGACCCACAAGACAGCGATAAATGAATAGAATGGCTCCCATCGAAGAAAATACCTCTTCGAGAGTGGCCCAATTGGAGTCTCGACTGCAACTTGATTGAGGTGCTCCGGCGGGACCTTTTGATTAACAATTGACACTCCCAAGAATGTTGCTGAACCGAACCAAAATTTCTCCTTACCATAGAACCAACCGCAGGTCTGATATGCAATTACAAAAAACTTTTGTGTTTATATTTATACAACTATGTTGTTGTTATTTGTTTTGTGTTTAACCATAAAATATTTCAGCTTTTTTTTCAATTAAGGCATCTTTCATTCATTCATCTTCCAAACCGCTTCATCCTCATTAGGGTCGCGGGGGGTGCTGGAGCCTATCCCAGCTGTCTTCGGGCAGTAGGCAGGGGACACCCTGAATTGGTTGCCAGCCAATCGCAGGGCACACAGAGACGAACAACCATGCACGCTCACACTCACACCTAGGGACAATTTAGAGTGCCCAATCCGCCTGCCACGCATGTTTTTGGAATGTGGGAGGAAACCGGAGCACCCGGAGAAAACCCACGCAGGCCCGGGGAGAACATGCAAACTCCACACAGGGAGGCCGGAGCTGGAATCGAACCCGGTACCTCTGCACTGTGAAGTCGACGTGCTAACCACTGGACTACCGGGCCGCCCTTAAGGCATCTTAAAAGTGGAAAAAGCTATGAACAGATTTATTAAAAATAAAGTTTTTTTTCATTCTAAAACATTGAGGTGTTGAGACTTTTTATGTTGTCTATTAAAATACCCCTAAAACCCCTAACTTAAAGTAAACAATTGAAAGTGTGGGGGGGGGTTGTTTTTTTTTTTGTTGCAAGAAAAAAAAAGCTCACGTTGAGCAAAGCTAGCAAAAAGTCATAAATGGACGTACGTTAATTGTTTACTAAATGGAAAAAGTTTGTGCATGGGCTTTTCCCAGTGACTGCCTCAGTCTGTCAGGTTAATTCCTCTGTCATTGATTCACCAACAGTGTGTGACATGTCAATATAGCAGTCTCCTGAATTTATTTTGCTGGCAAAATGGAATTGTAAGCGTTTTGAATGGTTGATATCAATCCACCAGGAGCCTTTGTGTAATTGCTATAATGAAGCTTATATACTGTCTTTTGCTTTTTAACTGTCCATAACTGATCTCTTATCAAAAACAAATATTTGGCCGTGGCTGTTGAAATGAATTACGAGATAAGCTTTGCCATCTCCTAAGTACACAGAGACTGCTGCAGTAGCCCTCATTTCCTTTTCCAGCTAACATTATCTGATAGAGTAATTATATTTTCAAGGTGCGTATGAAAATAATCATTGCAGGCATTTATGAAACTATCCATCCATTTTAGCAGAAAAAAAACCCACAATGACATTATTTGACAAAATAATTGTTTAACCACACAAAATCGAACCTCTATGGTTTTAAACATGATAGATTAGAGGCAGTCATTCCCATTGCTCTGCTATCAGTGTTTGGCAAATGGTGATTGTATTCTTAGGATGAAACTGCTTTATATTGTAGTGGTCTAGCTCCGTTCTACAATACAAAAAAGGTCCAAAGTTGGTCAAGATACAACGAATGATCATGTACAACGAAAGTCATTCTAATGGGATTAGATAGAGGTGCCCTACTTATGCCACTCTCAGTGATGCCAGGTAGGCTAAAGCTACTGCATTAGCTCATGCATCTATTTGGTACGACCACTGGTTAATAAATCTGGTATCATGCATTTTTACCCTACCTTTTGATTGTCTAATTATACAGTACATGAATGAAATTTTATGGCTGGTTGGAATTGTAAATGAGTAATAGAGAACTGGTCCCACCCAACACAGTCCTAAGGAAGTTTTTATTTAATCCATTTGCTGGCCTTTGATGGATATTGGCATGGTGGCGGACTGGACTACATTTTGCAAACCCTCTCAAGTGTGGATGCATGACCCCCATTTGCATGTAGCGAACAGTCTCCAATGTTTATCAATCAACAAACGCCCCAGAAACAAACAAAAAAAACAATCCAGAATTTTTTTTGTTGGTCATCCGATAAGGTGCTATATTGTGACCCATCGATATGATAACCACAATCAAAGTCCATGCATGGGAGCATCAATAACCTTCTAGAACAGTGATGACCCCATAAGATCTTAGCTGAACACGGTACAAATAGCAAAACTAAAAAGGGGATTCCCCGCGGGCTCTTATCAACTGGCAAACAGAAAGTATATCTCTTATCTTTACTTCCCACGCCATGTTCTCCATACGTCAAAATATACTGCAGCGAGGTAGATTACTCCACACAGCCATACTGCCTATTTTGTGGTTGTTTTTTTTTGTTTTCTAAACAAAACTACCGGTACAATTTTTAATACATAAATGTTAAAAAATATACTGCATACAAAATATCTTGTTGTTGTTATTATTATTTTCTCACTAGACCCTGAAAGTGCAGGAGGGTACATCAGCCAGTCACTGTTAATGTGATGAGGGCTGTTTAAACGAGAGTGTTAAAACTGATGTTGCTGTTTTGGCGGTTTGTTTGCATGACGACAATCAATTACAGTGTTTTCACTCGCACATGATTTTCATTCTGCTTCTAAAAAATGGAATGATCATATACAAAGGCAGTCATGCTATTTAAATGCAACATCGAGTGATTTTGAACAGCACCCGGTCTGTAACTGCTGTCACTTGTTTGGGTGACAAAGTGAACTGGCACTGCAATCGGAACACGGGGGCCTGCTGGAACCAGACCCGGCCAGATGGCTTCAACTTACACTTTCATCACAACCCAGTGAGAGACAGGAGTGGAGATAACACCTCTGACAAATGATTAAAAAAAAAAAAAGCACTGGTCTCTGATGCGACCCATTGAGTGCCTGCAGCCTTTTTGATTACATGTGAATCCCAGTCACAGAGAAACAGAGTGAGCAGTGACAAGATATGTTGTTGGACCATCACTCCTGTTTTCTGTCTCCACCCCCAACATAGAGCTGTGTTGCTGGTGACTCATCCTCACCATAAGGCGAGTTGCATTCTACAAAATCTACCATTTGATTACTCCAGAACCAAACAGATTTGCATTTGGGGCGCGCACACACACACACACACACACACACACACACACACACACACACAGATTCATGAGTTTATTTTTTAATGTTTAGACCCTGTTTTACGGGTCATACTTCCTGATAGCCATATTATTGTAATGCATTGGCTCTAAGCTACATGAAGAATGAATTATGGCGAGTTAAATATGACCATCGATATGAAGATCTGATGTGTGTGTGATTGTCAAGCAGAAAGGAGAGAGAGAGAGATGCATGTTTAATAAGCACATTTTTATTTTCCTGTGGTTGTGAATGCAACTTCAAGGTAAAAGTGAAGTAACAGGATGGGCAGTCACACGTTGATATTCACACTTACACATAGTTCCTCCATACGAGTACTCGGCACGAGACGTTTTATCTTGCGTGATCGTTTTCTGTGTGCTTTCCTGAATCACACTTGCCTAGCAGGGAGTTTGTAGAGGGACACCGGGCTGCAGAGCGGCTCTCAGAGTAGTGGGTGTCTGCATCGCTGGGTGTTTGCTTTGTCTTTCTTACTCACCTTTGACTGATCATAATTTCATGCAACAGGAGTGATGGGAAAAGTAGGTCATGAGGAAGTTCCGCAAACCTTGCTTGGGAGTTGTTCACTTGCTCTGAAAGGCAAGAACTAAGAGTGTGGTTTGACCTTTCTTGTGTTCGTTTCGTTTCATGTCGCGAAAAACCGCTCACTCAAATTCCTGATATGAATGCTGCCTAGTCCAGAAATGCTCTTTATGTTCCCGTTACTACAGTGACCGCTTCCTCCTTCAACCTTTGTGCTAAAATTGGCCATCTGATCAATCCCTAATATAGCATCACTTTGTCACGAATGAACAAAAGAATTGCTCTTTCATGACATATTTTTCACCGTCTCTTACTTGGATCTGTGGATCTTGGATGTGCTCCACTTTTAGATACAGTATACCTGCAGGCCTAAAATTGTCCTTTTTGTTTCTTTTCCCCATATTTCTAACCTTTCATTTTCTCTCTCTCTCTCTTGCAGGCTCTGCAGCCTCACGCTGAAAAGACTCGTCGTGCTCAAAGAACTGGACAAAGAACTGAACTCGCTCTCCATTGCAGTCAAAATACAGGTGAGTCAGTGTGATCTTTTAGGCCTTCCTTTTCAATTCCTCGCTTGTGCTGCACCCTGTTTAACATAATCACAAACCTAGTCAGCGATAAGACATGCTGCTAATCCTGCCAATTGATAAAACGCCTTCTTAGCGCAGACAGCTCTGGTATGTCACATCCACTCACGTGCCTTAAATAGCAGACTAGCATTAGTACTCTCGACAGTTGCATTAGCACCTTAAGACGGATTTAGAATGTTATATTCATGACGATGGGCGTGTAGCTCTAACAGGTGTTGACTCATCGCGGTGTCAGCCCTTAAGAATAATGACTCAACGCCAAAAGAAAAATAATCATTTGTGCACACGCAGCACCATATAGCATGCATTGTGTTTTACTGTTTGTGAAATGTCACAACTTAAACGTCACTACTTAGTTACAACATTGAGATTTGAGATGAGTGAAAACTAGGGCTAAAGGGTATGACGTGTGTGGTTAATTTGTGTGAGCAGCTGCAGAGGCCATAAAACGATCTGCTAAAAATATCTGTATGCTGTCCAATGCTTCACCAAGCTCAATGCATGAAAACAAGCATAGTGATAATAAAATCTTGAAATGTTGGAATTCCTTCATGACATCGGAGAACTTTCTGCCCGAGACCGTTTGTGGGTCTTTTAAACCCCCGCCCAAAAAACGTTTTTGGGCAATCTCAGTGGGGATTGGAGTGTGTCTCGCCTTCATTGGGGATCGACAATGAATTACAGTTACTTGAAATTCTTTTTAATCAAGAGTAATTGTAGCCTCCCGTGACTGCCCTTTGTTCTTTGTAACCTACTTTTCAGTGAATGAAATTTGAACGCCTTTTAAACCAGGACTTGATTTTTATTTTGTGCTTTTGATGGCACAAGGGAATGAACAGCGCCGATGGTTAAGGCTTCATTTGCCTGACTTCTGTGCATGCAGCGTGGGTTCAATTCAAAGATGTCTGTACAATCATAATTGTTTATGAGCATGTTTCTAGTTTTTATGAATTATTGTTGAAATCATTAGTATACAAATTCAATTGATAGCTTTTGGCCATTCATTGAAAAACCAAAAACAGTATTATTACTCAGTTATTGAAAATGGATGAATTATAAACAAATACAGTATGTTGGAAACTTTATCAATTAGCTAAATCAGGGGTGCCCAACCAGTCGATCGTGATTGACATGTAGCCCGCTGACATGTCCCAAGTCGATCGTAGGGAATGTAGGAGGAAATGTGGGGGGATTTACGTGTCTATGTGCGTGTTATTAATATTTTATATTTTTGTGTTAGTGTATACTGCACCCTAAGCATCCTATCAGTTTCACTTCCACAAAAATAAATAAATAAATAAATAAATAAATAAATAAATAAATAAATACGGGCTGGTCACCTTTACCTACAGTGGCGCGTGACCTCCATAACCGGAAGTTGTTCGCGATCAGCAGTCTGCAATTGCAGCTTGCGATCAGAGCTGTTGTGATATGTGTTTATTATTATTCTCATTCAAAGTTTATTTCATGTACAATTTACCGATGGCACTGGCATAACATGCTGCAAAAGTGCATCCGATGCCTCTGCGTCAGTTCTCTACTAAGGTAGCCAGTGATTTCCTTTTCACAACTCACTAACTCTTGCACTACTTTATTTTTCGGTTTCGTTCATGTAAGGGGCCGTTATGGCTGCCGCTCATCATGGCATGCGTGCGTGCATATGCGCGCTTGTGCATGGGCGTGCACATGTGTATGTCTTGCATGTGCCGTAACGGTCAATCGCGAAGGTTGGTTGGCTTGAAAAGTTGATCCTCGATCAAAAAAGGTTGGGCAACCCTGAGCTACGTGGTTCCCAAATCATGCAACATCACCTTTTGTTAAGCTGCCTTCAGGACAGCTGTGCAGGATCTGTATGCGTCCCTTCCCCTGGCACACTAATAAGAGGTAGGCCATGGCCTGGCACGATTGCTCATATACATACCCGGAATGTAGTTGTGTCATACCATTACTGTATTGCAATCGTTCCTCGCCATTTATTCAGACTGGCACTATGCACAATATGAATCAACCGAACAGCTAGAACTAATCTGCATCATCCATCCTCTGTACCTTACATCCTTATGAGGGTCACGCGCGTGGTGAAGTCTATCCCAGTTGGCTCTTGGTGAGAGGCGACTTACACTCTAAATGTGTGATCAGCCAATAGCAGGGCACAAATGCACAAACAATCTTTCACTCTCACATTCACACCTACGGAACATTCAATTTAGAGTCTTCACTTAACCTACCATGCATATTTTTGAAATGTGGAAGGAAACCGGAGTACCCTTGGAAAACTCAGGCAGCCACGAGGAGAACATCCAAACTCAATACAGGAAGGGCAGGGCCCGTAACTGGACCCACAACCTCTGAACAGTGTGGCATATGTGCTAACTAGTCGGTTACGATGTTGCTAGAACTAATCCTGACAGTAAAAATACATTTCAAGGCACGCTTGGTCACACATGAGGAAACACAGTGTGATCATACTGAAGTGATAGCACACTCTGAATGTGCATGTAGTGTGACATAGGAGACATGAGAGGGAAAGAAGTCAAGTCCGGCATGGTTCGAATGGCCTAGTGTGAGACTGTAAGTACACACTAACAGTGCTTTGGTTTTCAAGTTGATGTGAATATCATTCTACACTGTACATACCACTTTCCTGCTCTGCTTTGTTGAGATACTTAGCACAATTGTACAGTATGCTGTAGGAGTGTGAAGCTTGGACAAGAACAACTGCTTGCACCTTGAAGTGTCTGCGTACGTGATTGGTTTGGCAACAAGCAAGAATGATAATAATGATGGTGAGCGACTGAAGTGTATGACTGCGACCAGCTCGCGAGCAAAAGGTTATTGAAAAATTGGAAGGTTGGGATCATTTTTTTTGGGGGGGGCTTTTACAATGAAAGAAGCAATTCAGATCATACCACACCGAACTAACCCAAATCAAGCAACTTGGTGGAAATGAGTTTCTAGATTCTTCTGTCGCTCACCTTGGAGACCAGTGTCACTGCCAGTAGCGCATGCCCACCTTACAAAGACCTTTGAAACTTCATGTCCTTTATATTACAGCCATCTATCTTCACCCGTCTTAACCTTCCTTTTAGCAAATCAGATACAGTATACTGTATGTGGTATTTGTTTTCAACACAGACATGGCATCATATTGAAATATGGAGTTTGTCTGAGGTTAGACTTGTTACATTCCACCATTTGGCGCAGAAAGACAGGCTGAAAGGCTTGTTACCGAGCACAAGGGTGAGGAAGAGAGGGTGATGAGGACATTGAGTACAAGCATTTCTTGCCAAGGCTGTGTATTATCAATGCATGTCAGGCCGTTAGAGAGTGCCCTGATTCATTGTACTTACTATGAAGCATGAGAAAAGAGCACATACAAGGCTCCTTTTGTGGATCATCAGTAACAAGGTCAGACACAGACTGTGATTTTTCTCTCTTTTTTTCCCCCCTCTTCTTTGTTATAAAGCTAGTGCAGCAGCCACTGTTTAGGTTGGGACAGTATGTCCTTCTCAACAAAATATTGAACCACGGTACTGGATGCATTTACAATGATCTAATAACAGAGACTGCAAGTTTTAGCATATGGGGGTTTACTGTCAGATAGCAACTTAAATTTCATTAAATTAAAACATTTTTAAATTTCCATTCCTTTTTTCAACAACATACATCATGTCTTTTAAATTTACAGTGCAGAAAAAATTTAATTTGTTACAATGCAGTTAATAGGCAAAAATGTTGATTGTTGTTTTCCAAAGTAAAAGCAAATGTTTTATTGTCATTCAACGCTAAAATAAATCAGTCTTATGTCACGGAGGGTAACAGTACTATTTAATGTTATAAAGCTGAAATTGTGAGGATTTGGACATTTTTTTTAAATTGGAAAAGGTATCCAAACGAATAATGGATTATCAATAACTGATTCATTTGATAATCAATTAGTTGTTGATTAATCAATTGTTGCAGCTCTACTACCAAATGTTAGCAATCTGAGTATTCTCATTTTTTAAAAGTGTCAAATCATTCTCCCCCTTTCAAGAAGCTTGGGGGAAACAGCAAGAACCTTGGCGGTTAGGAACTCGTCTGTTTTCGGCATGTGCTCCAGCTTTCAGCAGACCAAAATCATTCCGCTTAGTTCATTGGTGACACAGTGAATGGTTGTCTTTGTGCATTTGTCACATCAGTGATTGGCTGATGAGACGTTGAGGCTGTACATAGACATTCTCTCGAAATGTTCACTGGGATTCACTTTTGGAGTGGGCCCTGAAATGGGATACGTGTTGAATGTTCGAAAGTGTGACAGTATTGAAATGTATTGGTGGGAAAAGGCTCACGTTCATTCTAGGTGTTGATCTTTTGAGCTATGATACTGTTGATACATTTCAGAATGAAGTGGACAGGTTGCAAGATCTCATTTATGGTTTTAAAAATGACAGCTCCGCATCTGCATCTGCGAGGCGTAAACTACTATAACTAGATTAGTGGAGAGGGAGAAAATGCCAATAAAACATTCAGTTTTGGATTGCAGTAACTCTCCTTGCTGCATTTGCAGAGTGGGAGGTGGATAAAATTCCCCTTACAGTTTACATATTTTCCTATAACACAACGGTTGGTTTGGGCTTTTCTCTAAGCAATGTAACTTTTCTACCAGAGAAAATGTTTTGCTCTTGGTGACTCTGATGTCTAGACCACCAACTAAACCAGATGTTAAACCATGGACAAATGCAAACGTTTGCTAGCCTATTTCCTTGATGACATGATTGTGAAATTGTAGTAGTAACAGTTGTTACTTGTGCGTAATTAGAGCCTTTTTTTTTTAATTCCATTTGTAGCTGGTGATTATGCATTCATTGCACAGATTTATGGCCCTATAAAGTTAGTGTTAACTGTGTTCATCACATAGAGCTTGGCAGTAAAATAGTACATGGCCGAATAGAAATCAATATCATTGAGGAAATCCTTGATCGGAAATACTTATTTTGAAGCAGCTATTTGTCTGTCTCAAAACAATGAATCCCGAACTCCGCCTCAGTATTTTACGCTAATAAGATGCCGAGAAGGAGTCCAGGACTGTTTGTACTAGTTCGCTGCAGGGTGTGACTTTGCATAAATGTGTGAACCAGGTTGGGACTAAAATAAGACTTTCTCGCTTTTTGCATGTACCTCTTCACCTGATTGAGAGAAAAAAAAAAGACAAGCTGTGTTTGTCTTCTGATTAATTTGACACCACAGTTCAGATGTGCCACTCTCGATCCAAAATGCGGAGATCGGCTGGCTTGCTTGCTTGCATTACAAAGTGTGACTCTGTCTTCCAGGGTTCGAAGCGCCTCCTGCGATCCAACGAGTATGTCCTACCACCCAGTGGACTAATGGAGACAGATCTGGAACTCACATTTTCACTACAGGCAAGTACTATGTCATTGTGCTGTGAATTCTCACAGTGACACACCAGTTACTTGACAACTATAATTGAAGCGAAACTCAAAGCCACGCTAGCATTCTTTGAAACCCCGGTGGTTCTCCTTGTTTCATATCTGTGTGTTAATATTGCCGTATGTATGAACATGAGAGTTTAAAGAACAAATAATTAATTCTTAAAATTATTTGGTTGACTTTTGAAGTAATGAAATATTCTTGAAATAAACTGACGTCACTGAAGAAGCAGATTGAACATTTATTCGTCAACCGTCTTGATTGGAACCTTGATCTCCCCAGATAGGCCTTCCTATTAAAATAGTCCCTTCATTATCTAATGACAGCCATAATTAATCATTCTGGCTACAAATGAATGATGAGTCTACAAAATAGAGAAATATTGCTCACACAGAAGTCTATACCGGTAGTTTAATGAACTTCCTGTCTAGTCATCTGAGACGGCTCAGAAAGCTTTAAAGATGTCCCAGATGTGTGACAAAGGTAAGGAAACACTGGATAATTGAGCTGCAGATGCCTAAACAAAGAAGGTCATAATGGACTGAAGCTATCGGTCCAACATTTGCTGTCAGTATTCACCTCGGCTTAGGCGGAGTGACACAGTGGATAGAGAGCATCTACATATATAAAGTGTCATCATTTCTGTTTTGAACTTGAAAATGGATTAAGATGTAGTTCTAATCTTTTTCTTTTTTTTTTTTTTTTCCCTGTTTGTAGTACCCCCATTTTTTGAAGAGGGATGCCAACAGACTACAGATCATGTTGCAGAGGAGGAAACGCTACAAGAATCGAACCATCCTGGGCTACAAGACTTTGGCTGTGGGAGTTATCAATATGGCCGAGGTATTGCATGTTTCTTTTACATTGGGGAACGGTTTTTACTTTGCATATTTGAATAAGGCATTCTGCTTTTCTCTCTGACAGTGATTGACATGTATTCATAGCAATGTACCTTCATTTGATTGGCCCCGCTGGTGTTACACTTGACTTTGAAATGATTCATGCGCCTCACACCCACTGCTGTATGAGATTATGGGCCATCTGGAGCTGGCTTTGGATGTACTTTTTCAGAAAGCACTCCTTTGAGCTATGATATGTAGAAAATAATGGACCGAGAGCTGGTCTAATTCCAAGTGTGGATATTTATTTCATGGAAACCTGGCTCTGTTTAAGTGCTCAATCCAAGTCATTTGGGGTTAAGAATATGCGAGTGAGGATTCATGTTTTGGTACATATTACAGGGGTACAAAACAAAGTGCAACCTTGTACGGACGTTGTTACGCCAAGCAAAGGTTTTGGGTTCATTTAGGTTATTAATGCCTGTTGTCATGAAGTGAAACCCAATACTTTTTGTGATTCTCTAAACTCTATGACTTATTCCATAAGGTTTCCGACAGGCTTTTGTGGAGCAACAGTAGGGAAATGGAGATGTAGGCGTCGATTTAGAATTCTAGAATGTTTTGAGGTTTATTCTCTGTGCATATCACAAGAGATAGATGTTAACCAAGGCAAATTTTTTCTCCATAGTATTGCATTTGTACATTTCTAAATTCATCCTTTCATGTTAAATTACAGAAGCAATGGCCCTGGAAAAGGAAGTAACATGAAACATGAAAGTCAGGCTAATGTATTGCCACAGTTTAGAATAGCACTTCACTCTTGTGCAACATCCTGCAGGCTTGTATGAATGACTAAGCCTAAATTGAATACTGTATAATAGTATGCCTCTTTTTTTTAAATCTATCTATCTATCTATCTATCTATCAATCAATCAATCTATCTATCTATCTATCTATCTATCTATCTATCTATCTATCTATCTATCTATCTATCTATCTATCTATCTATCTATCTATCTATCTATCTATCTATTGATCGATCTATTTAAATAAATAAATAAACAAACAAACAAACAAGCAAGCAATTCCAGTATGTTGTCATGTTTTTAATTTGGTCTCTAGCAATCATCCTGAATTTGAATGGACTTTAAAATGGAGCTTCCAAGTGCAGCCCCCGTTAGTGTTTGAGCAAAATTATCCTATTCCCAGTATTGCCATTTATATTGTGAAATATTACTGCGACTCCCCAGATAGAGATTGGAACAAAAGTAATACAGCTGTTACACTGTTTTCATGATGCAAGCAAATTGGCTTTGGTCTGTTAGACAGCCACGGAGGAAAATAAGCAATTCTGCGGCAGTGAAGATTAATTTAGAGATCGCTTTGCTCTCAGGCTGTAATCATTCGCTTGGTGTAAAGCAATGTAATGGAGACCACCTCTCCAGGATCAGTGTTGGCTCTCTGAAGATAGAGATAACATTCTTCCATCCTCCCGCTCTGTTGAAGCAAGTATTTGTTCTGCTCGGCTTCAGAATGTCTCCGCTGAGTGATTGATCCACGCAGAAATTTCATGAGACATGATTCTATCTCAGATAAAGAGGACTTGATATGGTGAATATCTCCTGATTGAATAAGAACATACAGTAGGAAGAACCATGCAGGGAAGAGGTGATGGAAATTAGCAAGTCCAATTTTATTTAATGATAATGTCTTTATGTTCAGGTGATGCAGCACCCCACAGACGGAGGCCAGATTCTCGGTCTCCATAGCAACGTGAAAGAAGCACCAGTGCGTGTGGCGGAGATCAGCGTGTACTCTCTGTCCAGCCAACCCATCGACCATGAGGACGGCAGTGGACAAGCTGGCCGAAAGACAAAAACCTCAGGTTGGCACCGTCAGTGCATCTTTGCATACATTGCTGCCCTGAATAAGCATTACCCTTATCACTTTATTGAATTGAATACAACTTTATTGTCAAATGTGCTGTATGTATGTGTAACATTTATCATATTTATTTTATCTTATGTTATTTTCACAAATCTTGGGACTTACTTGGCCAACCTGGGATCTCGAGGATTGTATTTTGGGCCATGTCATGTGGAAATGGGTGTTGGTATTACAAAAACAATTGTTGGACCTTTGTATCCTTGAATTTTGAGGAAAGCAAATTTGTTTGCCATTTAAAAGTTGTGTTTTCAAGGATTCAAAGATAAAATGAATTAGTTAGAAGGTTAAAATGTGTATCCTATGAAAATACCAATAAGAAAAAAACAAAAACAAATACCGACTGTTCTTGTGCGTTTTGGCTTCTTGGGGCAGTGTGGTTCTGTGCATGGATGGAGTACACACTTAGAATGAGAACAGAAGAAGTTGCAATGGAATACTATAAAATAACTCAACTAATAGTTTTTCACCGGTTGGAAAGAATTAATGCATTTGACCAGTGTTGCCTTATTTGTGTGTGAATATCACTCTCAAAGTTGATACTAATTTCCTTTTATCATTTCATTGGGATCCTCCATTAATTTAGCATTAGCGCTAGCAATGTTTAAAAACCAAAAGCATATTTTGTTTAAATATACACTATGCAATTGTAATGTCATTATTTTCGTTGTGTGTTTAGTTTTTCAGTAAACTCCAACTGGGGTGTCATTAAAACTGCCAATAGGAGGCTTAGGGATGACAGAATCGTGTACTTCGCACGCTTGCGACACAAGCAACATGGTGCATTCAGGGTACTTTCACAACATCGGGAATTTGTAAATGTGCTGCGCTGTTATGCACATCAATTGTTTTTCGTCATCAATCAAGTTTGAAAGATGGATATAAGCCAAAATCGAAATCACAATTTAAATTCCCATTAGTTGACCATTCCTAGCGGGCCAGCCTAATCCTCACTGACGCTTCAGCCTTTCTGTTTTCTCCCACCACATGGATCCCATTTCCCAAATGAAGACAAAGTCAAATAATGCTTTTCCAAACTAGGCCTGAGTATATGTGACTCTGTTCTGCTATGGTTGTAATGTTGATCTCTGAGCTGAACAGATGTTGGGCCTATTACCTTACACTGCTCTAATTCTGGACAGTGGGGGAAATATTTGGCCGAGCTGAGGCTCCACGCCTTCATCCAGCTATGCTGGTCCCTCGCTGTTCTGGATGTTATTAAGGAGGTCACTCAAACATAACAGATGAGCTCATGTACTAAGTATTAAACCCGTGTCACTTTGGGCGAACGTTTATCTTGCTCCTCTTTGCAATGATCCTTTCTGACATCAATTCCATTTGAGAGAATGGAACAGACACTGATATGAACTGATTGAAAAGAACAGAAAATCCCAGTTCTAAATGGCTGTTTCAACCAATAAAATTAGCTATTTAAACAGTAGTCCACTCATGCCGAGTAAGGTCAAAGTAAATGGGTTTGATAATCATGGTTGAAAGTGCAGTCAGTAAGTAATTAAATAAAGTGGCCGTGGATTTCTGCCTGCTTCAGTCTGGATTTTATTTATTTATTGATTGATTGATTGATTGATTGGGTTTACACACCATATTTCTGTAAATGTCTTCATCATTTAAATTAGTTTCTGATTTATTTGCTTTAGACCGCTCCCCAGATATGGACAACTATTCTGAGGAGGACGATGACAGTTATTCATCCGAGCAGGAAGCTAGTGATGATGCGGCTCATGGCCAGGTGAGTGACAAAAAGAAAGATGTTGATGCATATCCTGTTTTTAATTTGGCCAAGTGTTTTTCTTACAAATGTTAATTGTACATATGGCTTTACTTTTGCGTTAGCATAACGTTAACTGTGTCTTTCGACTTGCATACACATTCGTAGTACATCGCCGGCGTAGAAACAAAACTGATTTTAATTTACTTTTGAATTGATTGCCTTGAAGTCACAAGTCAGAAGCTTCAAGTTGGATATTTTGCACTTCCCAGTTAGGGAACTATTTAAGGCGGTATCAAAAGTGCATCTACTGATTACAGCCACTTCATTTTACCTGAATTTTTCATAATGTGACACAAAAATATTTTGTACAATTGAGGGGGAATTCTTAACGGTCACTATCATATGCTGTGATAGTCAGACGGTACGATCATCTATCATATCTGCCCTCCGTACATTTCAGGATATTTATGATGAAGACGATGAGCTTCGCAAGCCCAAGAAAGCCCGGAGGAAAATGATACGGACCACCTCCATGACGAGGGTTAGCCGCCTTCTCTTCTGCCACATGGATTTTTATTTTGGCTAATCATTGACCACAAGAATAACCCAAGACCGTTGTTTTCTGACTCAGAAGCTTTTAGGGGAAGCACACAGTGTGATCCATTTGTGCAGGCCATTAGTAGGATGTGGATGAGCATGTAAATGAGATTTGTGGTTTCAGTGAACTCAACCAAGATGTGTGGCTGTGGATGCATAATCCGCAAGACGGTTCTTGGGAGAATTAATCAATCGGAATTATTGCTATTTTCACCATGGCAGTAATTTCCTGTCCTGTTTACGATTTTGTTATTCTCTGTTGTAGCAACCAAACTTCAAGCAGAAATTTGTGGCCTTGTTGAAGAGGTTCAAGGTAACCGATGAGGTGAGTATTAAAAAAAAACGAACACCTCTAACTGCGTTGATTTGATTGATGCCCAAGAGAATGTGTTCAAGGTTAAAGCAAAAGACATTCAAGTGAATCTTAGAGGGTAACACTCATGTGGAATTTCTTTGGACTTCTGCTCTACCGCCTTTAATAAGACAACTTCTGAAAAGTTGTTCAGTTTCTGTTGTTAAAGATCTTTTGTCAGTACTGACTGATGAAACAACATCAAACTGGGTTGCTGCTAATGTATTCCTGATAGGAGAAGAATTGCCTATGGGAAGAAAAAAAAAACAGCTTCAAGCATCATTATGCTTGGCTGCATTATCCCCCACTCATGGATGTATGATTCATAAATTACCATTAGCAATGATTTGTATGCTGGACACATGAAGGGATTTATTCCCCACAACTTAATCTACTGATAAATGTTGGATTGTATTTAAATTGCAGTTGTCCCTCTTAGCAGCCCTTTTAAATGAATGCCTTATGTAGAGTACATACTGTAAAAGGAATGATGGTATCTTGGATTTATATAACACCTTTCAAGTGAATGTCTTGTAATCGTATCAACAGCGGAAGGAGACACTTACCCAAGATGTCCATTAGTCAAGTCAAGTCAAGCTTTATTGTCAAATATGCTCTATGTGCAACATGCAGCACAGATGAAATTACTTTCCTCTGTCAACCACAGTGAAAACATGCAGTGCATTGAAACACACACAACTAAAAAATAAGGGCAGCAAACTGAACTGCATTAAAATACAGAATAAAATAACATAATATATAAATATAAACAAATAAAACAATAAATAGCAAACAACAGACAACCAAGGGCACTTGTGATTATTGTGGGTTTAAGCTTAGGTAGTGGATAGTTTAAGAACATAATCGGTGGCAGACCAAAAACCTTTAAAATGATATTTAACCCTATTATGCCGTGAAATCTTACTGAGTGTTTATCTTTTTCCCTTTTAAAAGCACTCAATAGTTCACACAATCAAGTAGGTAGACCAATCTCTCTGGTTATATTGGAATACCAATTGCAATTTTCAATGTTTCAACAAGGCACTTTTATTCAAGACAATATTGAATCACAAATACATTCCGTAAATCAGTATAAATAAATAAATAAATAAACAAGCCACACACACATCAAATAAACCAACTTGGATTTAGAAAATGAACATTTAGCATAAATAGAAAATGTTTATGAAATGTTTCATTTTGCATTTTAACTTCACCACCTTTTCTTTTGCTTGTCATATGCTTCTTAGACTTGATTTTCAAATGTTATTCCTTTGCTGACATGAGCCTTGTGGGATTTGCATATTTCTTGTCCTGCTCACGCACTGCTAAACATCACCACGCTGATGCTAATTGTCAATGTGCCTGTGATTTAGTGTTGAGTGTTTACTCTTTACTGAGACCCTTTTGAGAGCCGCTGGCCAGTCACAGCTCACTGATGCTCAAGTTGAACACAGGCCAGCTGCACAGAGCGATCAATGCCTCGTTTCGATGAATTGAAGTCACCGGTGTCTTTCTGAGTTACTCACCGCTTTTTGACTGAGTTTGGCGACATTTGGTCCTTCTGCACACCTCAGTTAGCCTGATGATCTTTTATCACAGCGCTTGTCATTAATCCCTTCCTTGTGGCGGAACAGTGTGCACGGCCGGCGTTCTATAAATACATAGCCTAGGAGGTAGAGAAGGGACAGACTGTGTTTATCTGCTCCCTGACAGCTCTTGCACTTATGGAGTGGCATTAATCAGCCGATTAGTCCCAAAGCCTGCCTGTGTGCACTTCCTATGATATGCGTCCCCACTGTGCAGCCTGCAGATCAAAGTTCAACACTGCAGGTTTCTTCTAGCATTTCATATCTGATTGGCCGGCTTGAAGTCATGGATGTATTTCGAGTAGTTTCTACTTTTCGCATTCAGTCTGTCTTTAATTGTTGATCCGATAAGCACGGCTGTACAAGTGATTAGCGAGGGTGCAGTACCGGTCAATCTTTACACTTTTTTTTTGGATCCATGTGACATTTACAAGCATACTCATGTGTTGACAATATGTCAATCACGTCTGTCAGGTCTTAGACTCTGATCCAGTAGATCAGACCCAGGAAGTAGAAGAGGATCTGGACTTACTCTACGACAGTCTAGAAGTATACAACCAGAGTGACAGCGGGCCAGAGATGGAAGACAATGAAAGTGTCTTGAGCACACCCAAGCCGAAGCTTAAGTGAGTTTGCCCTCATTTTGGTTCTATGCAATAATTGGTGTGATTAATCTTCAACCTTCCATGAATTGCTGAAAAGATAAAGGATTTTGTTTTTACCATAATTCCTTTAGTAGATAACGCGGACACCAAGACAATACGAAGCTTTGCGTATGCTTTTGTGTGTTGATATTAAGGAAGATACTTTGGCAAATTGATCTAATGTTGACAATTAACAATTAGTTGTTATTTAGGATGCAGAAGTAGCCCGTTTATTTGTGATTTCGGACTAAATCTATTTCTTTTGACAGCACCACTAAGTCACTCACAACCAAGTCCTTTTTGCCTCCATGGCTTCCAGAAACAGG
This sequence comes from Hippocampus kuda, assembly GCA_901007745.1. Lineage (NCBI taxonomy): Eukaryota > Metazoa > Chordata > Actinopteri > Syngnathiformes > Syngnathidae > Hippocampus > Hippocampus kuda. The sequence goes on from CAAKHF010011058.1 coordinate 26,390, forward strand.
GCCACTTGATCATCAAAATTCTAAATTATAAATTAAATAACCACTAGGTTGCTATGTTTACTCCTAGTGAACCTGTTTTATTCTTAAAGTCTAATCTTTTGTTTTTCAGGCCATTTTTCGAGGGGATGTCTCACTCAAGCTCCCAGACAGAAATCGGAAGCATGCACAGCCAAAAAAGTCAACCGAGAGAGCTGTTATATGCTGTAAGTTGATCACCAGGCCCTCACTTGTTATTGCAATAACAACCTGCTCTGGTTCCTTTCAGACCTGCTGTATAGCCATAAAGTTCTTCCTTCTGGTTGTACTGGATAGGGGTCACGTTGTTCCCAGTGTTATGTAAAATACTTGCCCCCAGGCAGTGCGTAAATGCCTGAATGGTCAAAGGATTCCCAAGAACCCTGCTAAAAATTCTGGGAATGAGGGTCATGTAGACCACTATCCCCCGACACTGCTAGTGGATGGGATGAAGGGGCTGCTATCCCGAAGTAGTTCACTCTTGTAGTATTTGTAGAGACAGACACCATATGACCTCTACACCACCATCAACACACACACATTCAAACACGCAGACCCAAATGTGCCCCCATGCTCGGAGAGAAGATTGGATAGAGCATTCCCACCCAGATTTATGACCTGTTGGGAACAAAAAGAGCAGCGGAAGAGCCAAGAGAGAGACATGTTGTGTCTGACTTTGTGAGAGGGAGGACAAGGGTGGGCTGTTTATAAATGTATTGGAATCCATTTTAGCTTGTACAAAAGAGCGGAGAACATTCCAGAAAGTAGATGTCGTCCATTTCGTCAAATAAGTGTTTCCAGTCAAACCCAAAAGCAAAGCAATCGGCGGATGGAAGGAAGCTCAGCAAACATTACTCAGTTTGACTGTGTACAGCTAACATGTGTGACATTTTTACTAATCATACAATGACCTCAACAATTTCTGTTTCTTTCCCTTTCAGAGTGGAGACTTTCTCACTGTGGACAGATGCAAAGTGCAAGGGGCTCGCTATCAAGAGGACAGTCTTATAGACACTACCATCGGGGTACGTTTTCCGCCATGAAAGATGGCGTGGGGTGTGCAAGGCCAAGGATATAACCACTGTCACAATGCATCCATTTAAATGGTTAATTTGAGAAAAGTATTTGAAATACAAACCCACCTCCAATGAAGTTGGGACGTTGTGTTCAACATGAATGAAAGAGAATACAGTAATTTGCACTTTTAACAACACCTAATAAATGTTTGGGAACTCAGGACACTAATTATTGAAGCTTTGTTGATGGAATTCTTCGTCATTCTTGCTTGATGTCCAATTCAGGTGTTCAACTGTCCGGCGTCTCTGTTGTTGTATTTTCCGCTTCATAATGTACCACACATTTTCAACGGGAGACGGGTCTGGACTGCAGTCAGGCCAGTTTAGTACTCTTTCAACTGCGAAACCATGCTTTGGTAACACATGCAGAATTTATTTGGACATTCTTGTTGAAATAAGCAGGGGCTTATGGATGGCAGCATATGTTTCTCTGGTCCTTTCAGCATTAATGGTTGTTTTCACAGATGTGCAAGTTACCCATGCCATTGACACTAACATAGCCTCATACCATCACAAATGTTGGCTTTTGAACTTTATTCCATAACAGCCCGGCTGGTTCTTTTGCTCTTTGGCCCGGAGAACAGGACGCCATCCACTATTTCCAAAAACAAATGTGAACTCGTCAGATCACAGAACACTTCTCCATCTTGCCTCAGTCCATCTTAGATAAGCTTGGGCTCAGAGAAGCCGGCAGTGTTTCTTGGTGTAGTTGATAAATGGCTTTTGCTTTGCATTCTATAGTTTTAAGTTGCACTTACAGATGTAGCACCAAACTATATTTACTGACATTAGCTTTCTGAAGTGTTCCTGAACCCCCTGTGATGAGATTCTGTACCCATTGATTACAGTTATTGATGCAGTGTCGCCTGAGGGATTGAAAGTCATCGGCATTGAATGTTGGTTTTCAGCCTTGCTACTTACATGCAGTAATTTCTCCAGATTCCCTGAACCTTTTGATAACATAAAGCGCCAAAGATGATGGAATCCCTAAATTTCTTGCAATTGTACGTTGAGGAACATTGTTCTTAAACGCTTAGGCTACTGGTATTTTCTCACAAAGAGGTGAACCTCGCTCGTTTGCTTTTGAATGACTGAGCAAATTCAGGGAAGCTCCTTTTATACCCAATCATGGCAACCATTTGTTCCCACTTAGCCTATTTACCTTTGGGATGTTGAGGGAGCTCCGTAGGGTCATGACAGAAACTGTTGTGTGATGAACATCAGCACTGTCTTCCGCATTTCCTTTGCTTCATAGTTGCTTTTCTTCTTTTTGGTTTAGGAGCCAGAGACCGATGACAGCGGGCCAGGGCCAGGAGAGGTGAGCAGCTGGGACGTCAACACTGAACGGATGACTAGCACTGTTGGCAAGCTTTGCAAGACCGAGTCCCAAAACCACATGTCTCCAAGGTACACTGCCGAGCCCTGCATCTGGATTTGCGCACGCACCATCTTTCTCAATTCGCATGATCGCTATTGTATGCATGACTAACAGCTGCATTGCCCTCGTTCGTATTCATCGCCTCTTGTTCTTTGTCTTTTCAGTAAAATGGAGAACAAGCTACAGCGGCGTCCACGCAGCACCTCCATGAAAGACAGACAGAATTCCAAGGCTCAAAGTGACCGCACCAGCAGCATAGAGAGCGAGTGCTCCCCAGAATCAAGACTCATAGCACAGGTAAACAACTTCACGAGCCCAAATCGTCTTACTGTTTTTTGTTTTGTGCTAGTTTGTGTCATTTTTCTGAGTCCATGCTGCTGTTGCATCCAAAAGGTTCCCAGGAAGTCTGTGTATGACCAGTTGAACCAGATCCTGATCTCTGATGAACGCTTGCCGGAGAGCATCATTCTCATCAACACAATGGAGTGGCAAGGACAGGTCAATAGCTTAGCTTGACAATCAATATCTTGAAATCGTTTTTTTTTTTCTTTCTTTCAAGCGCTTCAGTCACTATTCTTATAACATCGAGTCTGTGTGTTATCATGCAGTATGTTGCAGAGTTGCTCCACGAACAGGCCCAGCCCATTGTGTCCACCTGCTCAGCTGCAGATGTCCAGGCTGCCTTCAACACCATCGTTACTCGAATCCAGAGATTGTGAGTCACTTCATGCTCTGATCATTTCCAATATTTTCCCCATTGTTTAGTGAAATAAGCTTTACAAGTTTGTACGTGCATCTCCCGATCAGAAGGGTATAACCTTTTTTTCTTTTTTCCCCTCCTTTTTTTAAATGTATTTTACTCCCAACTACCTGTTAATTAAATTGCTTTTTGTTGTATCATAAACTTTATCCAACATAAGTCGCGGCATGTTCATATTTTTAAGAAAATTCTTGCCGTGCCAGAACACAAATCTTTAAACTTGAGGATAAAACGGTAATCGGTGAAATTAGTCTCTTAATTGAATTGTCTTTCTCTTTCATTTATCCCTTGTAGTTGTAATTGTAATGCGCAGACTCCGCCCACAATGAAGGTGGCAGTTGCAGGTGACCAGAGTTACCTGAGCACCATACTGCGGTTCTTTGTGGAGCAGCTGGCCAACAAGACCCCTGACTGGCTCAGTTACATACGATTCCTGGTCATCCCTATTGGTAAATACACCATTAAAACCTGATTTGTGTTTTATGATCTACATATTTTAGTCTTACATTTGCATGTGCTACTGCCGCACAGGCTCTCATCCCCTGGCCAAGTACGTGGCCTCGTTTGACAGCAAGTTCAACAGTATCTTTATGGACACCGCATGGCGGGAGCTGTTCTGCAGGACGGAACGGCCCACCTCAGGTAGGACACAACTCATGCTCACGCTCGTGGTCAGCGGCGACACACACCTCCGGTATCTGGCCACAAAGCATGGCCACGGGTCAGATGTTTGGTCAACTTGCAAAGAAAATAAGTGGGGCCGGAGCATGGATCAGAGGCTGATTAGTGGAAAGATGATCTTTTCCATTTGTGCAAGACAGCTGCAACGTGCTCTGTGGAGGGAATGTTTCTGCTTCACGGCACTGCTACTCCACCCTGCTCCCTCAGTGGAAGATGAACGGGCTCAAAGTTTAACCTAAATTTTTGAATTAGGAGGCTTGTTAAATTGAAAGCAAATGCCTTGCTTCGTTACCGCATCATGAGATCGTATATTTGTGGGATTTTTTTAGGGGCGCGGGTTACTACTGTCAGCCACCTGCAACCTGTATTTTGAATAGCAGTGAAATAGCTGAAGGAATGATATAAAGCAATGTTTATTTCGGAATGATTGTTTCATTGTTTTATAGAAGTCCAATGTGATTGTGGCAATGATTTGTACACTTCCTGTTGTTTACCACTGGTTTTATTTGCTCCACGTGCAGATAACATTGACGTAGCAGGGCGAGTTGTTCAGTATCTGGCTGGTGCCAGTGTGTCCCACCAGTTTCCCATCTCTGAAGCCATGCTTACCTACAAACAGAAAAGGTAAAGTCACATGAGTAAATATGAAGCAAAATGAAGCATCCTCGTGTGCGGTGTTTGTGGAGATGCATGTATGTTTCTCAGCACGTCTGTCTGAATTATGAGGATCTCAGTAAAATTGTGTCGACCACTCGTGGAAGTGTTGGCGGAATGAACAATCATTTAGCTTTTGTACTGACGCAATCTAATGTGAAATGTACAGAACTTCTGTCTTTGTACAGTAAAGCGCAGTGCAGCAAGAAAATAGTCAAACCAAAATCAAATAATTCCATAATTTCTGCCAAATGTACCTTTGAGTTATGGCCAAAAACTGTCCAACCTTGGTTTCATCTAACCATAAAACAATGTTGCACATGCTTCTGGAGACTTGAAGTATGTTTTTGCTCAGTTTAGCCACACTTGGATCATCTCCTTCCATTTTTCTTCTTTTCTTCCCTGCCGCCCTATATGATGAATATGTGAAATCAAATGTAGGACGCAGACATACTTGGCATAAATTCCTGTAGCTCTGCAGATGTTGCCGTTGGACCTTCGCATCCTCCCTCACTGGTTTTCTTCTCTTCATTAGTATTGGAGGGACGTCAAGTTCTTGGCAAAATGATTATTTTTTTGCATTAAAAAACTGGTATTTTATTTGGTTTGGCTTTTTTTTTTTTAAATATATATATCCATGGTACAGTGACAGTGCAAATCAAAAGCCTTATTTTCTTTGTAATGGCATACTTTTTGGTGCAAGCCTGATATTGGATCCCATCAGATTGTGCAGGTGTCCCAAATGTCACCACACAGTGGTTGTGGATTCAAATGTAATCCACACCGTACATGCAAATTTGCCGAATGAGTCATCAGTGACCACACGCAACTCAAGGTTGCTGCGATGTGTGCTAACATTTGTCAATTAGGTTGCTGTTTTTTCATAGCAGACATGCACATGCTCATTTGCAATCAAGTTGGAATAAAGGTTCACATTTCATATTATAGGACAGCAGTCTTTAACACTCAGCACATAGTCAAGCTGACGCATTCGCATGTGTTCATTTTTTTTGCTCTGTCAGTGGCTTCCTTGTTAGTCACAAGGTACCCAATACAATATGCAGTTTAACACTTTTTGCATTCCTTTTTCCCCTTTCCCCCTTTGATTTGCATTCAAGGAAAAGAAGTTTGTATTTTGATTTTTACATCAGGTATCTAATTTGACTCTTTTTTTGGTTTTTGCCCTCCTTTTTTATTCTGTCCAATGCTGTCTGCTGTGTCTTAACACTCCTTTCCCCATTTGATACTCACCATGATGTCGATCTGCACGTCCTGTCTGGGTTTTGTGTTGATTGACCTACCGTGTCCTGCGTGTTGTTGCCGTGATGATTTGCCTAACAACCTCAAAATGATCTCTCAAGAGCAGTTTGCCAGTTCATATTACACTAAGCATGAGAGGCCCACTCGGAAGCTTGTCATTGATTGTAAACTCTTTGGAATCAAGTCTTGGGACACACTCCAAAAGACAAGATGTGACCAATTCTATGTTTTCTTCCGTTTTCACTTCTCTGTAGGTGTCCAAAAACTTATATTCCTAAAGTGTATTTTATTTCCTATGGTAAGGGACGTATTGCCACAAAACAAAAGAGTGTGAGGTGTTAAGCTTCATGGGGACTGAAGTCTTGCACATGCATTCACAGTGGAGCTGGAGAGCCCCAAATGACTTGTTGCTACCTTTGCACAAATTCTCAGCAGCAGATCCCTGACTGCAAGTGATTTTTTTCCAAAAAAAAAATTCTGCCACTTTCATGCTTCTTCTTGTGATTGCTAAAAAAACATTAAAGTCTGGTATTTTTGCATGTGGCGTTGAATAGTTCATGTTTCAGAGCTACGCAGTCACTTCTAACAGTGTTTCTCAAAAACAACGGCCCAGATAAATGTTGGTTGTAAGGAGCGGTCCTCTCATTCATACCATACACTGCCCAAGACGATCTCATTCCACTCCAAAGCCAGTCATGTGCCATTTCTACCGCGATGGGGCATGATGCCATCTCCCCTCCAGGACCATTGTGTTGCACCTTGGAGTGTTGCAGTGTTCCAAGAAGCCCCCTCTCTCCCACCACGCTAACCGCCTCTTTACTGTCTCCCCTCACAGCCCTGATGAGGACTCCTGTCAGAAATTTGTGCCATTTATTGGGGTAGGATTCTTTTTTTTTTTTGTGGGGCGGTGGGTGTAAATGGAATTTATTTTTTTTATGATATTCAGTGTTGAATTTCACACCTCAATACTGTTGTTTACTTACAGGTTGTGAAAGTTGGAATTGTGGAGCAAAGCCTCTCAACTTCTGGTGAGTGAGACCCAAGCTCCGAAGCCAAAGTGAAAGTTAAACTAACACAAACATACGGAATGTTTTGATTTCATATTTTTAAAGAAGGTGCTGATTTAAGTATACCGAGGGTCCTCGGTTTACAACATTTCAAAGGCACGAATGGCATGCAGTCTAAAGTGTCACCTGGCACAAATAATACGCCATTATGGTTTTACATGATTTTTTTTCCCTGATTGTTTTATATTTTTAGCCAACAAGTGTTTTTCATGCAAATATATGTACTGTAATTATGACATTTTGAGGTTACAAATGACACGCACAATAAACTACTTTGATCAGCGGCGTAAGACTACAGACTCACATCGCACAGCATGAGGCAGCTCAGTCTGAATTGTCCTTTGTGTTTTTTATTTGTTTTATACTCAAGGGCTAGAAGCGTTAGTCATACAGGTATTTACTACCACAATGTGAGGTGAGTGATAGATTGCAGCACGTTTCGACTTGTACATCTGTCAAAGTATCTGACTGCATTTTCTCACTGGCCTTATTTTTTGCTGCACAATCCAGGTTTAGGTTGAAAATGGTCTTAACCTTGTTGTGTTAACATGTTTAAAAAATAATAATAATAATGAAGGCATGGTACAAGAAGGCATGCTCATTTATTTATTCAATTATATCTGTGACCAGGAAATATTTCTAAACAAATACTTCCAGTAAAACTGACCACATGTTAGCAATTGACGACTGCACATTCCAAGTTACTCATGATGCCTTTGTAAACTGAGGACCCCTGAAAAGATATGAACAGAGGAGGCTCATTTCACAAATTCCCTATCAAGGCCGTCTTTTTGGGATGTTGCTTAACTAAGATGGCTTATTGTGTTCACAGTGGATTCTGATGATGCTATGGGGGTCAACACAAGCATCCTGGCCTCCCCCACCCCACCCTCGGCTGGTCCGTATGGGAAGGAGATCGGGGGAACACCCCCACAGTCACCCTCTGTGTCCACTGCCCTCTCCGGAGCTGGGTAGGACTCAGTGACACACACACACACACACACACACACACACACACAATTATCTCAGACAGATACTCTGTAGAGTGTAGACAGAAGAAAAATACTTTCCATTTTTTTGGTCATTGTTTGAGCAGCTGGGGTATGTGACCGAAAGTGTTTGCCTTTTGCAGTTCTCCGTGTTCTGGCAGCGAGGTGATGGGCCTGCAGGTGGACTACTGGACGTGGCAAGGCCCTGAGAAGAAAAAAGAGGGCGAGAAGCGGGACGTGGGACTGAAAAACACGCTGAAGAGTAACTTCCGTTCGCTACAAGTCAGCCGCCTGCCCTGTGCGGGGGATATCACCCCTCCACCCAGTATGGCCATGACTGTCGTTACCAAGGAGAAGAACAAGAAAGGTACGCTGAGTAGAGCTGGGGATTAAACAGGAAACACGAGTCATGAAACTGAACATGGGGAGGATTTCACAGATGGGAACATTACGTGAAGTAATAAGAGTTACTGGAAAAGGAAAAAAAAAGTCCAATTATGAGGGAAAACAATCAGAATATCACGGGAACAAATTAGTGTCAAATGCAAACACTATAGTCTGAGACCATTCTTGTCATTTTTTTTTTTTTTGTGCAGTCCTTCCACAATTCCTCCTCAATGCAAGAGGAAAAAAAAAAGACACTGAACTTCTTGCTTGCTTAATTATTGCTGAGAAAAAAAAGAAGCCCAGCACACAACTCTATTTGATATGCTCTGCTCCTCTCTCAAGTCATTTTTCTCAGCAAGAAGCCGAAAGAGAAAGAGCTGGACTCAAAAAGCCAAGTGATCGACGGAATCAGCAGGTTGATCTGCACAGCCAAGCACCAACACACGATGCTGAGAGGTAACACTGCCCCCTGCTGTGGATGCTAGTTTCTTACATTCAGTACATGCGAAGGTACAGATTACAAGGTTAAGAATATGTAAAATGGTGTATTTTAAGGATAAAATGGCATTCTCGTGTTTAACTATATTGTTAATAATTAATTGTAATTAACGATAAAATGAACTAAAATGTATATCAATATTGCTTCTTTTTTCACCCCCAACTAAAGAAATACTGACTATAATTTGCCCACCCCTTATTGTTTATTTGGTATATTTCTTTGGTTGACGAATGAATGAAAGAGTAATCAATATCACAGGAAAGAGATTGAAGACTTGGAAAATCTAAAGTTAAACAATATCTCTAAAAGATTAATTTGATAATCGATGAGTTTATTTTTTATCCAGACTGGAGGAAAAATGTATATAACATGCAGCAAACGTATTTTTAGAGACCCTATCATTGAAATGTTGTGTGTGCACATGTTGGCCACTCAATAGTGGAGACCTCAGGATTTCAATATTCTGCTCCGATGATGATTGAGTGATTCCGATCAGAATAACATCGAGTGATATTGAAATGTGAGTTATGCCCCGGTAACCTCCTCCAGTTGTCTGCTTGTTGATTTCAGCAGCTTCCTTTGAGTCTTAATTGATTTCCGTGGATGAATTTTACTCTTTCATCTCTCACAGTCACCATCGATGGAGTGGAGTGGAACGACGTCAAGTTTTTCCAACTTGCTGCCCAGTGGCCAACTCATGTCAAGCACTTCCCAGTGGGAATCTTCGGTTACACCAAGCCCGTGTGACCTCAGCAGCCGTCCGCTTGGAACCGGCTAGACTCTTCTGCGCTGCACTTGTCTCACCCAGAGACTCCACAGAATTTGAGGGAAAGCCGACGGCAGTAATAATTTTCCTGTGGAAATCTTACTGACTTCACATCCATGTGTTCATGTTCAATACACACCTTCACGTTGTCCTTCCGGTGTTGTTGATGTTGGCTGTTGTTTGTTGGTTTCCTTTCTTTCTTTCTTTCTTTTTTTTTTAACACACTACAAAAAGAACAAGTACTATTTTGTAAGAGTTATGCTACCGCCTTGGAGGTCCTTTGACTCGTTTGACAATTTGCCACATTTCGACAATGGCAGCTATGTTTGCACTTTGGTTTTTGTTAACATGTTATTATTTCTGTGAAATCCTACATGTATTGTTACTCTGTAGAAAATGGAGAAGTGCGATGGTGATGTGCAGTGGCGTGTGAGATTTTTGAGGCCGTGGTAGTCAATGGAATATTGCTGTGAATCTTGACCGAAACATTCTTAGCTTTTCTTGTTCGTCCTTTTGCTTTTTTTTTTTTTTCAAATTCTCACTGCAAAAAACCCACAGGACTTCGCTTCAGTGTATTTTAAAGCAACAAATACTCATTTTGGTATTCTGAAGGTAGCTATAATTGACTAACGCACATTTTTATATCACTCAAAAGTTCATCAAGTATTCCCAGTCCTGAAGACTTGACACAATCACTTAGAAACAGGGTATCATGAGACAAAAAAAAACACATCCCCAATAGCTGAATGCCAAATTTGCTTTTTCTAAACCCTGATATGTTTGGTCGTGGAATTTACCCGAGTGATGTTTTTTCTGCCTTTTTGAGTGAACAGCATTTGCACTGATCATGATGCTTTGGTGTCTCATAGACCCCAACTAATTTAGCAGCCAGTGGCTAATCCAAATGTGCATTGATGTGCCAAAACGATATATATATTTTTTTTTTCCTTCTGTCCCGAATGCTTTTGGCCTGCTTGAAGTGAAACGCCTACGTGACGCATATGTGGTAGAAATCAGTATTGGCATTACGGAATTGTTGGAAGTAATCGAATTTTATCCATCAGTCAATAGATATGTACATCCCAACCACGTTTTATACAGCATCACTGTGGCTGTCGGTGCACAAATGTCAACATTCTAGTCGGTTGGTTGCTCACTCTTATGTTGGCTGGTTGAGGAATGTTTCCTTAACTCTTGGTGTGATTGGAAACCTGCTTTGATATGACCGCCGAGTCTAATGCAATTACAATGAAACGTCGATGGAGTCTTGTCAGATGTCCAAATCACTGCCTGTGTGTTTGTGTGTGTGGGTGTGAATAGGCGTGCCCTTCGTTTGATGGTACTCCCTGACGATTGTTACATGAACCTTCACAACAGGAATCCTACGGCCAAAACGGCTTTCTGTGTTGATGGTTTTTCTAGAGCTTTTTAAAAGTATTGTAAATAAATACAATACATATACAAAATATATCATTGTGATTTGCGAATCACCCATTCCAACTAAATTGAAAGCACAAATGGCTTACCTTCCTTTCTTGACAAAAATGCCAACTTCAGTATGTTTCCACAACTTGTTCCGTTCAATACTACAACTGTCATTTCTTCAACATTTCCCTTACTTTGTAATGCACTTTTTATGTAGTTTGATACACAATGATACCCGAATTGGGACAGTTTGGTATTGAGTTGTATTCTCCCCCTCCCCGCCAAAATGTAAACCACTACCTTTATAGACGTGATAAGACTTGTTTCCTGGTTGTGTCGGGTGTATGTTTGATGGCTTCAAACTCCTTTTGGTGTCCTGAACGAATCATGGCCATCTGTTACTTCCCCTTCTGCAACTTTTTTTTAAATTTTATAGCTGCCACCATGCCGTCTGCCTGCAGACTAGTCAGTCTGATTTGGTTGTCTCCTGCGTTTTAAGAGGGGTCACCATCTTGTCTTGGCTGGGACACCAACTGGCCCTTAGATAATACAGTATATCATGGAACTTTGGCTGTGAAGCAGGGCTGAGTTTTGTGAGCAAAACTATCAATTGATTGAAAACAGTCAATGGGCTTAAGTGTCAAGTGTGTTCTGATGTATTAGACCTAAGTCCAGCTTTGCCCTAAATATTGCCGTAACATGGGGGTGTTTTACAAGGCAGGGCCAATGAGAGGCTGTGCTCTTTTGTCACTTATTGTAAATCTAATCAGTGATCCAACAGGAAAGAAGACAGTGTGCCATCTCATTGGTCCCGTCACTTCAGATGCCACCCTGTGTCTTTGCACAAACCCTATTTTAAACGACGTGACAGTATTTTTAAATTTACCACTAAAAAAAAATATGGGTTATTCTGCATGTTTTACTATAGTTGTATATATGTTTTGGATTTTTATATTTTTTTTTCTTTCAATGCTCTCACAAGCAGTTGTGTTTAATAAAATTTTTAATCTTCTGTACAAAGTATTCCTTTCTTCCAAGCATGTGTTCATATTGAGCGAGATGCGATGGAGGGCAGGTTGACATAACTCTTCATAGGCGGCAGTGGTTTAATCTTGCGTCCGGCCCAGCCTCCCTTCCTCTGCCAGAGGCCACTCGATGGGCGGATGCCAAGCCAGCGGTTGCGGCCTGCTTTACCGATGATCCTTTTGTTGTGGTCCACATTGGATACGCGGCCCACCGTTACCATGCAGGTCTCCAGTACCTGTGCGGATGTGTTTGTCACAATGACATTGCTACTTCTTAGCAGATTTGTTTTGGTGTCATTTTGCACCATGTAAGCTCACCTGAACCTGCTGCTTTGACGGAAGTTGAACAATGGCTGTTCCATTGACTTTACGGAGTAGAAGACCACTTGTCCCTGATAAAGAGATTTTACATATGAAAAAATCTCTCTATTTGGGAGGCTACTTAAAAGACATGAAACAACTTTTTCATTGAATTGACAGTGAGGGAAACCCAAGTTTATTTTCATTGCAAATATTTACCTGCGGCGCGGATATACTCTGATCCTTTCCCTGGCTGTATCTCCAAATTATTAACTAGTGCGCCCACAGGAAGTGCTCCCAGTGGGTAGGCGTCACCCTCATTTGCTGACACTGTAAAACATCAGTCCTTACTTAAAAACAGAATTTTCATCAATTAAACGGCGTAGTGTCAGAGTGCCTAATTAGTCCCACACCTGCCATGCGTCCAATTACGGGTGATGTTTTAATGATGTTTCCTGCCTGCATGTTCTCTGTAGCGATGATCCATCTTTTACGGTTGCCCCCAGCCACAAGGGCGATGTCAGCTGACCTGGAAAGACCACAGCAGACGAGATTAAGACAGCCATCAACATTTATTTGACATGCTGAAAAGCAAAAATAGCTCACCTGCACGGGTCATAGCGCACTTGAATAACCTTCTCGTCAAAGGGCTGCCCTTCTCCATGTTTATCATAGCGCAGGCGTTGGAAATCAATGCAGCGATACTTTTGTTTGTGGCCTCCGCCAATGCCATGTGTTCGGATTTTACCTAAAGAGCACCAATAGTTATGATTTCAATTATTGTAAACCCTGGACAAGGCAGACAGAGGCAAACAACCATTCATGCTCCCATTGATACCTATAGCCAATTCCAATTTTTTAATTAACCCGATGCCCTGCGATTGGCTGGCAACTGATTCAGCGTGTCCCCCGCCTACTGCCCGGAGACAGCTGGGATAGGCTCCAGCACCCCCCGCGACCCGAGTGAGGATCAAGCGGTTCGGAAGATGAATGAATGAATGAATAATTAACCCGAGATGCATGTTTTAGGAATGGAGGAAACAGAAATCCAAGGCAAAAACATAGGCAACTCGAAATGCAGTTTATGCATATTTTGCTTTTATCCAAGGAGCAAGCAAACTATTCTGTCATAATTACATGTTAAACCACTTCAGTATTTTTAAAACTTTAAAATACAAATGGAAGCCTTCCCAAGAATTAGGAGCATTCCTTCAGTTTCCAGTCAGTTTTATTGTAGTGCTTCTAAAACCATGTAGGTAGTGCTGTTTGTCGAGTGCTGACCAAGATGTGGTGACCTGCTTTGCTGGTAGTGGTTGTGCTAATGTGTGTCCCCTTAAATGTGTGCTGGACATGTTGGATATTGACAGGTCTTTTTGTGTTTGCATTGTAAACACCGGAACTTATAGCTCAATTGTGGCAACCTAACAAGAAGCATGATTAGGTTAAGGTATGACCAATCCCAATCCACACACACACTCACAAACACACACACACATTTTTTTTAACCTGTGTGATCTCTTCCTCCTGTCTTTTTCATCCCTATCGGTCGAATTGTATACTTCTCCCTTTGCTTCCACCTCGTACTGTTCTGCTCAAGAGACGCTGTGGTGAGGAAGCCCCGGCATGGCGCTGCACTGGATGCAGGCGATAACCATGGCAGACATGCCCCGATACCCAATTTGACCTGTCAACACAGGAGGGGGAACCAAAAAACAAAAACAAAAAAAAAAAGTACACATTAACTGCCTGTAAAGTTGTCATTATTGTATTGTGATAAAAGATGTTGACCTGAGAGCGCAGCAAGGCAGGCTGAGAGATGGTGAGGTAACTCAGGGCTCGAGTCAAACAAGACACCGCCATCACTCGGACAAGAACTGGATATGATTTAAAAAGGTACACTGTTAGATGTTTTCCCCCTCTGCAGTCCCTGGGTTCATTCAGTAAGATGTATTTTAACAATTTTTTGCTGGTAGTTAACTCCAACACTAGTTTCCTCACCGAGGGAAATACACATGACAACATTTTGCCACGGTTAACCTTGGTGTTTAATTTTCCATTGCGTGTGGCTACTTAGCGAGGTTAATGAGATGAAGACATTTAAACAGGGTGATATTGCATTAAATATGTATATACAAAGTTCATATTTGTTGTTAAAACAACATCGCTCATCAACGGTAAACATACCTTTATCCGCTTCAGTTCATGAGTTTTCTTCCCGGCGTCCTTAGTGAGCGAGCGTGTCGCATGATGATGACGTTTTTCCGACTACAGTATCTCAGTAGTCGTTTGTTGAGCTGATTGTTTATCCGTACTGTATTGGCTGGCGTATTTTACCTGTCCATCATATATTAATAAGGATTTATCCATAACCCGCAGTTCTGCAAGTACTGGTTTCATCGAAGTCCAGTCGCAACATTTTTATACTCTTTCGACAATGCATGTTATTGGAAGTATTTTTTTTATCGTTTCGTGATTTACACGACAAAATGACACGTTTAAATTCAGAATGCTAATACAGTATAAAATTCTAGTACAGTGAACACAAAACAATGAACAGCTGTGACCACCAGGTAGAAGTATTGCGCAGAGTTCACGTTTTTTTCCACAGTACATACGGTATAAAGCGTCAATTAATCTGTCTTCTGAGACGTGTTTGAGTTTTTAATACAGTACAGTACAGTATTACCAAAACTTGAATCATATTAATGAATTCTAGTAGTGAACACAAAACAATGAACAACTGTGACCACCAGGTGGCACATTTGCTCACCGGGTTTGCATTTTTTTTAATGGTGCATACAATATAAAATGTCAATCTGTCTTCTGAGACACATTTTAGTTTTTGAAATTACCAAGACTTGATTCATATTGATGAAAACGATATATAGTTAAAAACACCCTATTCCTCGAAGACGAGAACAAAAACAAAACAATACGTCACTGAGATTCGCTCCGCCGCAAAGGCTGATGGGAGAGCTGTGCGGTTTTGGAGACATTTTGGTTTTAAAGGGGCTGGACTAGCCGAAGGTTCTGGCAGTCGGTAAGGGAGTTCTGCGTTTTTTCTCTGTCGAAATTAGTGAAAGCAGCTGTTTAACTTCGTATCCGTATGGTTTCCATTTTCACAACTGTACTCGTATGCAACCGCCTTGGAAATGTAAACGCACCGAGTCCGCAACAAACAGGGAGTGGTGATGCTAACAGGCTCTGCGAGCTAAACAGCCACTGACGACAGAGCCGCGGAACCCCAATTTAAAGCTTTACTCTTAACATTGGTGAAAACATCTCCGTGAATGTGTACCAATACGTACTCGGGATCGTTGTCCTTCAAAATTATAAATTACGTCATGGTGGAGGACAACGTAACATGTACATAACGAGCAAAATCATTATATGTACTGTATTTTTTTTCTGCCTAATGTAGCGTCCAGTGGATTGCAATAGCTGTAACATAATTTCAGGTAAACGGTCGAATAATTGAACCATTACATGTGCTGTTATGTTCTCCGAAGTTTAGAAAATCCTAGCTTCTTTGCCTTGAAAATATGTCTCATTGTCATTTGTTCAAATGACATGACCAAATATTTTTGCATTTGAGTGGGACTATTATACTAGCTCTGGCCATCAAGCAATATTATTGTAGATGGTACTATTTGTTTACAGACCCAAGGAGAAATGTATGAGTAAAACACACATTAGGGGTTTATCAGTGACTATCTATCTATCTATCTATCTATCTATCTATCTATCTATCTATCTATCTATCTATCTATCTATCTATCTATCTATCTATCTATCTATCTATCTCCATCCGTCCATCCATCCGTCCATCCATCTGTGTGTGTCAGTGGCACGTCCCTTGTTTTCTCTCATGTCTGCTTGCCACACCCTCCACCACCATGTGTCTACTGGTCATGCAGATGTGGATGCTTGCCAGAAACGGGTGAATGATGGCATCCGGTGAGGCAGAACAACGTAATAGGATCTGGAGATGTGATGCTGACACAAACACATTGTTAACTGATGGATCTAAGGCATTGTGATTTCGGTTTCCATCACAAGCCGCACTCACCTGGTGCACTGGCCTCGAAAAGAACAAATGCATCACACCCCTCATACAGACAAATCCACAGTGTATGGTTTCCAAAGGAAAAAACTTGTCATTACAACAAGGTTTGCTTTACTTTAAGAATTTTTAGGAAGTGTGTCGGCTCAAGGGTGGTTAGACTTTATCCTGATGAGGCGTATCATGTGGCTCAACATCAGATAGTTGAATTGTTTGCTTCCTTTGTTTACTGGATCTCATGAGTGTGATGTCGGTTTGGACTTGAGGTGTTACGATTCTGGCAATATGTTGTGACCTTTGATCATTGATTAACTTGAGTGAGTCATCTTGTGTGTAAAAACACACCCCTGACCCGCATTATAAAATGTAACTTTATTCGGGGCTTGACTGGTCAGCTGTTTTTAGTGTTACTTTCATGAACAAACTGGATTGTCATGAACGACATGGTTCTACTACCTATTGATACATTTTCCTGAGATTGCGAGTATCTGGTCAAGACTGCTGTTGAACAAATACCATATAGATAATGTAGAGCAATTACTGTAGCTTGGAATGTCACAGTATTATTCAACGCAGTATCCACTTTGCTGCAGCATAGACATTGTTTTCTCTTGAATCAAAATTTGGCTCCCAAGTTGAGTAGTAAATAACAGAGATATTTCTCTTCAGTTCAGTTGAATTTTTTACTTTGTCTTGTTCCAACTAAGTAGTTTCTGAAGCTGGTGTTCTTTGGCTTCTGATTGGCCACAATAAAATGTATTTTCATGCGGACTTAGACTTTTTTTTTTTTTAATCACATTGTTTATGGCCTTTTTCTTTTATTTCTTTTATTTTTTTAACCCCCACAACTCAAAGTGTTTAAAAAATATTCCTATATGTTTGGACTGTAGACATTCCAAAGAGGTTTTGACATGAAATTTATACATTTCATAATTTTAGTTTTTCTTTTGAATTTATTAATTTATAATTTATAGTAACTTCACTGCTTACGAATTGCAGTCCACATGGTTACATAATGGTTTTATTAAACATGAATGGTGAAGTGATAAGGCCACCGATTTGTCTGCATTGTAGCTGTAATCTGATTTATGACTTACTGACTTATGTTTACACCATAAATGCTTAAAAGACTCATTGAAGTCCATAAATAAACGGTCTCATCTTAATTCATGGTTCATTTGTTTTGATTGCAGCATAAGACGAACCTATTCGAGCAAAACATTCTATGTAAGGAGTCTTGATACCGTTCAATTTAATACTGATTAATGTATTGCTTGTTTGTTAAAAAATACATTGGAAGAGCATCATGAAAAAAATATTGCATGTTAAATTGCAATAATGTGGAGGTGGAATCATAATTTGATCATTTTTCCTCCAAATAATCCTAGACCTGGTAGGCAGGGTGGCCGTCCTTCAGGGTCTTCAAACTGTTCACGGAGCCTCTCCCGTTGTCTCATCATTACTGGTATTCCCTTATGTCTGTGTGCAGAGGAGCACATCCCCATGGCTCCCTCCCTCCATTCCATCCTGCTCCTCTGCACTGTTCTGCTTCTCGCGTTAGGCGGGGCTATCTTTGTATGTATGCCCTTAGCTGATGCCGGTTGTTGCGATGACGCAGCAGGAAGGTCACCGTCATCCTACAGGCACCAGCATCCCCTTTCTCCCTATACCTCTCTCTCTTTCCCTCTAACTCTCTCCCACCCACCATGTCGCCTCCATTTGTATGAACCCGTTTCACAGGCACGGCATCCTTTTGTTGTTTGTCAAAAGATGAGCGCTGTGTATTCCATGCATGTCGCGTTGTCGCTGGAAAATGAGTCTTTATTTCATCAATTATTTTCCATGTCAGACACATAAGGTTCTGATCTGCAACATAAACAGGTTAGTGTCCTAGCTGCAAGTTGTAGCACGAAAGTCATCAGCGGCTCGACGACGGGTTCCTTTATGAACGCAGTTATTTTGGAGTCTTGTTTTTAACTCGCTTTGGAGAACCCGACAAGAACCACCATTGTTTTTTTTTTTCTGCAGTTCTGTTCTTCACTGTCAGTGTTTTTTAATGTAAACTCAGCTTCTAACTTCATTGCAAAGCCATTTGCTGGGGCAATGAGCTCAAACATCTGTTAATGTGCCGCATATGGACATGTGTTGTATATTACGTTGTGTGAAGCTATAACATGTGAAACTGTCTGAATCCTGATACTTGGCAGTGAGTGGCGATTGGAAAATATTTTTTAGCACCATAATACATTTCACTCAAGAAGAAGCAACTTCTTTCCGTTGTAAACTGGCAATTTAGGAAACGTTAAAGAGAAATATGAACTTTTTTCCATTCTGCTATGTCATCATGTCAGTTGTAACAACATTGTAACAACATGAATATGCTTTCTTTGTTTACATGTATTTGTTGGACTTTATCCTCTGCAATAGGATTTCCCAATGTTGCAATCCTCACATTGACCCAAACGTAATAAAACATTTAGTTGCTCGTTGAATTGAGGTCTTGTGTACTGTCACCATGGCTATTGTTGAACTGTCAAGTTTTCATTTGACTTTTGAGGCATGTATTGCCAGGAAATATTGGTTAAGCCCCAAATTGTAGCACGTTCAACTTTGCAGGTTCCCCTACCATTGTGGTATCACTAAACCAAACAAACTAATCTACCTCGGAAATTATTCAAGGAAAAGGGTGATCTTTCCAGTCACACAGAAGGCATAATGAATTCTTCAGGAGATTAGCGTAAGCAGGTCCTTGAACCTGAGAATAAAGAGAAAAAAAAATCTCTTATTTGGTGCCAATGTCTAGTAGCATCAAATAAACGTCTGCTGACATACAGTAGTTCACCCGTGATTACTTGATGTGATTATGCCCAACATCAAGGTAAAGCCATAATCAGGTCAAACTAACGTACCCAGTTTGAGCGGTTATACTGGGTTTGTCAGTATCACGCTGTATTTCAAGGCCATGAGGTTCGTGTCATGAAGTGGTGCAGCCCATTTGAGGTTTTAGAGTAACATTGTCACCCAGCTGCACGTTGCACAAGAAAGCAAAATAATACATTTTAGTTTTCTTCAACAACCCTTTTGTCACTTGCCAAGTACCGGTTCATTGGATAAGCTCCACCACCACCACACTGTCTCCTACCCCGTCTTCTCATTGTATTGATGGCTATGCTTTTATTCAAATCAACAAAATGGAGAGCGATCAGAACACTAATGTAGGGTTAGGGTGTAATTCCCCAAAGCAGTTGGCTGCCTTTCATCTCTCATTTTTATCTTCATTGACGCTAAAGGACCGTGTGCACATGTGCTCCCGGCTGCTTGGATCTCAGCTGGGAGGGTGGAGCTCCAACTTGCATTTAGCCTACAATTGTTGTGGCTCAATGAGTCATCAGACTGAAAAAATAGCTTGTTCCATTGGCTCAGCAAATGACTCAGTTCTTTAAAACACCCTCGAACGCCGTCATCATCTCAGCCAGGGCGAGACTTGGCTTAGCACAAAAGGACATCAATATTGTGATTTTTAAGTTTAAAAAAAACACCTTGACAGAGTTATGATAGTTTATTATTATATTTAACGTTCAGTGATTTTTTTCCGAAACAAAATGTGAATGATCCATTACATTTGACATCTCTGGAATATGCTGAGCTCCATGGTGGTGTGCTTTGACGTTGCCATCGCCATGGCTGGCTAGCAAGCACCATGGGTGGGCTAGCCAAGAAGAAATGCCAACTTCTCTTCCCACTCTAGTGTTACTTTGAACTCCATGGTAGTATACTACAGCTAATCGGCTGCAAAAAAAGGCCAGGGTTTCACACATGTAAATTTTAGCTGTCGGTGTTCAATGCACTACATGTTTGCATTGTGGTTGAGAGAGGAAAGTAATTTCATCTGTGCTGTATGTTACACATAGAGCATATTTGACAATAAAAGCTGACTTGACACTGCTGAGGCCGCGCATGATACTAACTTTAAAGGGTTTTTTTTGGTTGCTTTATTACAACATACTGTTTCAGCTGTGTTGTTTTGGTGACCAAGCTCTTTGAGACCAAAATCAAAAATGCACTTCTATGAGCCATTTTTGTGTCTAAAATCTTTGGTGGTCAAATTTTCAACACATCCCACGTAATAATGCATAGGTTATTGTCCCCTATCTGGGCTGTCGGGGTGATTGGTTCATCGCATGAGTAAGTTGCCTAAAAATGAATATAGATCAGGTCTTTACACTGTCAGGCAATAATAGGTCAGACTGATTCTTCTGGCTCCTTTTTACTTATCAGTTATGCAATACCATGTTCCACTTTCTGTGTCATGTACAGGTTTCCCTGAGCACTTGTCAAGATGTCCACCATGGTGTATGCCCGGGAAGAGAAGCTCGAAAAGCTCTCTCAAGAGGAGATCATTTCCAACACCAAACTGGTGATCCAGGGTTTGGAAGCCCTCAAGAATGAGCACAATTCCATTCTCCACAGTCTCTTAGAGACAATCAAGTGCCTGAAAAAGGACGAAGAGGCCAACCTGGTGCATGAGAAGTCCAATCTGCTGCGCAAGTCTGTGGAGATGATTGAGCTGGGCCTTGGTGAAGCACAGGTAACACTTGATGAATAATTGTCAGTATAATAGATTGGATGTGTTTTGAACCAGCTAATAGCTCTCCTCTTGTTTTGCGCGTTTCTGCTTGTCCACATTTTATATTCAACTGAGAAGAAATATTTTATTCACACTCTGTTCTGATCATTGCACTTATTGGCTAATTAAATTCAATGCCAAACTTGCTTGATGTTATTTTCATACTAGGTGATGATGGCCCTGTCCAACCATCTGAATGCAGTGGAGTCCGAGAAGCAGAAGCTGCGCGCGCAGGTGAGGAGGCTTTGCCAGGAGAACCAGTGGCTGCGGGATGAGCTAGCCAACACCCAGCAGAAGCTGCAAAAGAGCGAGCAGAGTGTCGCTCAGCTCGAGGAAGAGAAAAAACATCTGGAGTTTATGAACCAGCTTAAGAAATATGATGAGGACGTTTCCCCCTCTGTAAGTACCAAACAAGTCTCGCAGTATTAAGTTTACATCTTGCCAGGGGTGTCCTGATACAATTTTTTCACTCGGATACCGATATTGCAGCCGAGAGTACTGTCTGATACCGATATTGATCTGGTACGATATCTGAAGGAATGTTACATGCTTTTTAAAAATGTTGTAGTTTGAAATGTAAGAAGAGACTTGATCAACGATACCATTCAAACAAAGAATAGTGAGCAACATTAGGTATGAGAGAATATAGCCCATTTATTCCAAAAAGTTGAGTTACATAAATTCAACCTCAAACATGAGAATATAATGCACTTGAATAAAATAAATTTAAAAAAAATTTAACAACCAATAAAGTCAGTAAAAACAAATTATACTCTTTGAAGTGCAAAATAACAATTCAAGTTTACTTGAGTACATTCAGATTCAGTTTTTTTACATTCAGTATATGGTGGGAACGCAGTCTTGAATGGACTGCTTGTGTATATCTGAGATTTTGGATGTACGCTGATGTAATCCGATAGTTGTTTGCTTTTTTATACTGTAGTTCAGAAATAATGGGAAACGGATAATTGCGAGGGGTTTAAGGGTACACCAAAACCATGATTCCACACTGACCTTGGTTTTAAATTCAAGGTTCACCGAGAATTATATAACGAGAATGTATAATGAGAATTAATGTCACTATTAAAATGTCACTTTATATATTTGGATATCATTTCTTATATATCTCAGCAGGAGGAAAAGGACAGAGAAACGCCAAAGGACTCCCTGGACGATCTCTTCCCCAATGATGAAGAGGAGAATGGTAAGATTTACAGCAATTAGCAGGGACGATACTATATTCTGTCAAATTTATTCATTCCACAATACTACTCACATCGGATTATTTTAATGTTTTTTCACCCCCCTCATGTTTGTGTTGCATTTTTGCCCCACAGTGCAACATCAACACAACAGTGCAGCAGTGGCTGCGGCCCAACAGGGAGGCTATGAGATCCCAGCCCGTCTGAGAACACTACACAACCTGGTGATCCAGTATGCTTCTCAGGGCAGGTACGAGGTCGCTGTGCCCCTCTGCAAGCAAGCTTTGGAGGACCTGGAGAAAACCTCTGGACACGACCATCCCGATGTAGCTACTATGCTTAACATCTTGGCTTTGGTTTATAGGTGGGAAATTACATACTTCAGATAATTTCCTCACACTATTAGAATTGTGTCGCTTCTTGTTGTGAACTCTCTTCATCTTCATCACCCAGGGATCAAAATAAATACAAAGAGGCTGCACATCTTCTCAACGATGCTCTTTCCATCCGAGAGAAAACCCTGGGGAAAGACCATCCTGCTGTAAGAATCCCATAGTCATGGCAACCAAATCTCATTGTTGACATGCTAATGTCCTTTTTGTATTTGCTCAGACACATGACAAGGATGTAATTGCTGCACCTTCTCCTTTTATTTATCATCCTACTGACTCAGGATGTACAGTCGAGATTTTTTTTGTACTTCTACCCGAGGATAGGCTTCTGGTTTTATCACTCCTTTAACTTAATGTAAATCTAGCAAAACCAGCGAAAACATTTCTCAATGAAATCAATGACCTAGGTGCTAGCTGACACACAAACTCTTTTTACGCAATGCTGGTTTAAATCATTGGGCCTCAGAAAAGCATTTTAGTAATTTGCTAAAGGGTTGATGTTCTGAACAAAATGGCGTCTTTTATTTGTTATCGTGTCCGTATGTGTTGTGCAGGTTGCTGCAACGTTGAACAACCTGGCTGTGCTGTATGGAAAGAGGGGAAAGTATAAGGAGGCTGAACCTCTGTGCAAGAGGGCTTTGGAGATCAGAGAGAAGGTATGGTTACATTCCTGGCTTCCACAACACTTGTTGTTGAGAGCTGACCTCAAAGCTAAAACAGTGACCATTTGGCATATTGTAATAACAAAGATTCCCATTTTAACTCTAGCATCTATAAAAGAGAGAATGCTTTTTTTTTTAAATTGTCTTTTTGAGACGCCACTGGAAGCCTTCTGTCTGTCTGGGAAAGGAATTACAGGGTTGAATTGAGAGCAGATTTCGAAAAATGCTGGCATGAAACTGAAAAAGGGATGTGATGGGACAACGTTTTAAGTTTTGTTCAGGTGATCTAAGCGTCTCATGCCCATGATGGGTGTCACTAACAGAAGGATAGATGCAAAGAGAAGTAATAGGGTAGACTCACCAATTTGTGACTAAACCCTGTATGGCTTCCATCAGGTCCTGGGGAAAGACCATCCAGATGTGGCCAAACAGCTGAATAACTTGGCTCTGCTGTGTCAGAATCAAGGAAAGTATGAGGAGGTGGAATACTACTACTGTCGTGCCCTGGAGATCTACGAATGTAGGCTGGGCCCGGATGATCCCAATGTGGCCAAAACCAAGAATAACCTGGTGAGTCGATGCACCACAAAGTCTCTGAAAGGCAGTGAATGCCTAAATGGAGACATGGTCTTGTGTTTTCCTTTATGAAAGAGGAGACTGTTATTGAATAGTGTGCTGTGAATGTAAACTATTGAGTATCTTCAGATATTTTCAATGTTTTGGGGACATAATTTATTGAAGTTCTGAGATTCGGGCAAATGTCAAAGCTTTACACTGACGTGTGTGTTTGTCATAAGACTCCTTAAGAGAAGCACTTTTGAGGATCTAGTTAAATTCACCACTCGATACTGCACGCAAGCCAGTAGCATCTCGTCAGCTGACTTGCTCCCTTATGGCTCCTCGAGGCTGTAATTGTGAGACAGAAATAAAACCAAAAATGAAATGACTTAGCATGAGTAATTTCATAGGAGAAGATCATTCCTTCTCTTTTGGAGACGACCGTTTTCTTTTGTGAGTCATTTGATGCAACTCAACCTCATTTTTGTCCGCTCTCTTCTCTAGGCTTCATGCTTTCTCAAACAGGGAAAGTACAAGGAGGCTGAGATTCTGTACAAAGAAATTCTGACTCGTGCCCATGAGAAAGAGTTTGGATCTGTTGATGGTAAGGACCTGTAGATGACTTGAAGATATTTAACAACAAAGATGAATACCGGCATTAAAATAGAAACCGGCATTGGGTTTACTTTGAATTGCCCTTTAGAGATGTTTGTTTTATAGCGTTCACTATTGTTTCATCTTCTACTTACTATTTATCTCACACCAGTGAGGAGTGCTGGACAGATGATTAAAAAGTGGACGATGTTCTAAGCAGGCTGCCTGCCTTCACCATTCAAAGGACTCAAAGACTCCTTACAAAAGGCTTTTGGAGAAATAAAGAGTTTGTTGGTCTGAACTCTGGCAATTGCATTCTCTTTTAGTTCCAACTGAACAAGATGTTGCATCCCTCGTGAGATTAGATGTTCTTTGAATAAGAAATAAAAAGAGACTTGTCAGCTTTCCTTGGCAAATTCCTCTGACAGGTTCATCCTTGAAGAGTAACCTACAAGGTTTCGCTGATTTTTTTTCAAACAAAACTGCAGCACCCCCAACATTAGCATTATTCAGCCACAGTTTTTTTTCCCACGTAGTCAATCACACTTAACTACATATATGCTTGCAAAATACGTACATGTATCTACATCCATATTATATACTCTTTCATATTTTCAACACAAAAAAAAAATCTTTAAAAGCAAATTTGCTTTTGCACGAAAGACGATTGCAGAAACGCAGATTGATACTGCAGATTCAACCTTCATTCTTGAAGGGCAATAGGCGGCTCTCAGCTCCTTTGGTACATCATGAATAGTTGATCACAGACTTAGCAAAGCCTCAAGAGATGCTGTGTGTGTGGGGGTGTAATCCAGTCGCGTTGCGCAGTTTGTCGAACCTCTCCCGTGTGTGTGTCTGCAGCTGAAAACAAGCCTATCTGGATGCACGCAGAGGAAAGGGAGGAGATGAGCAAGGTGAGAGCTGCAATATCAAGTATCAAGTACAACTTTATTGTCAAATGTGCTGTATGTGTAACATATATGATACTACTCGTGATATTTAGGAGTAGTACATAAAGAGCAACGGCACATTTTAAAAGCAATAAAAAGGTCACTTCAGATCCTGGGAAGTGATCCAGTCTCTCATGGCGCAAACTTTAGACTCAGCATAAAGCGCCTTTGGGCAAGTCATATGTTTTAAAAAAAAAAATTCCTGTTGGTCTGGTTTACACTACTCCCCTTCTCAGTTGGCTTTTTCTTTTTACTTCCAGGGCAAGCACAGGGACAACACGCCTTATGGAGAGTATGGAGGCTGGTATAAAGCCTGTAAAGTCAACAGGTGAGACAGAGTTGCTGTTTCAGAGACACCTTTGAATTATGCAGTTAAAAAGTTCTAAGACTTACCGGTAATTATTTTTATAGTTTGAGAAATGTCAGATAACAAACATTTATTTGGTGTGTATAATGTACGCTGCATTCCCAAATTGAAGACTGAAAATATCCCACCTTGACCTTCGTTGGCCCTCCCTCAACACTCTGGTTTAAAGAAAACCAGAAACACCTCTAAACAAACAAGTATAAACTTGTTAAGTGACATTCAGTTGACAAAAGGCCTTCATATAGAGTGGTAATCTTGAGATCAATGCTGGCATCTAGATTAATACAGTAACTCTAGTTTACAAACTGTTAGAATTAGGTTTTTCATTCCAGATTGGCACTGCCGGTGTTTAATGTCTGGTGCCTTTATCGTTGGGAAGTCATGGTATGTGGATTTGCCCTGAGCAAGAACTTCCAAGTGCTGCTCCAGTGCATTTTTCCCAGTCAGAATGAGCATCTCTCACTCCCCAGTTTTCTGGAATGCAGCATACCATTTTACTTGTGTGATTTAATCTATCACCCATACTGGAGCAATTATCAGATCCCCATCCTGGAACAAATTGGGCCATTTCCAGTAAGGCAACGCAGGCTTAAATGTGTTGATCACATGACATTATTTGAATTAGGCATGTTTTGCTGCTCAAATCAGAAAACTTTTTATTCAGTCCTTAAGCAATCATGTGCCTGTTTCTTGTGTCCACAGCCCCACCGTGAACACAACACTGAGGAACCTGGGGGCTCTGTACCGTCGTCAGGGCAAGCTTGAAGCTGCCGAGACCTTGGAGGAGTGCGCTGTGAGATCCCGCAAGCAGGTTAACCATATTTATAAAAAATATGAAATATGCATGAAGCATCTTATCACTTACTGTTTTGTCAATTCCGAAATGTTACTATGTGAGTCGATCTCATTCTATTTTTCCCCCCTCTTACAACATTGCTTTGGATCCAGAGCAACACAGTAAGTGACGGCCGCCATAGAGCTTCCACCTTTCTCCCTGGACATTCCTTCTATTTCACAGCCATAGAAAATATTTCTTCCTGACTCTTAAGTCACATGATCCACGATAGGGTCTGTATCATCCTTTTTTTAATCTTTCCACCATGATTGTAAATTATCTGCTACACATGCAATCTAATTTCTTATGAAATATAAGTTAATTTGGTGGCTGTTTTCATTACCCGGAAGTAAGGTTCCCGGCTCATTAAAATAAGTTAATTTGGTGGCCGTTTTCAATACCCGGAAGTAAGGTTCCCGGCTCATTAAAACCAGTGTAATGTAAAGAACAAAATACATCTGACATACCATGCTTAACAACAATTGTATGTCATAATTTAGATAGTGGGTTCATTTACTTACAGCTTCTGCTTCTGTAGCATGTTTGATTGTGATAATTGTGCCAGTTTTAAGGTTTAATCTTCCCGCCAATCCACTTTTGTACTGGCCAAGGTTCACCAGGCAGAAATTATACATATGCTCACAGGCAAATAGCCACTGGATAGTCTGCCGCCGGAGAGGCTGGCGCCTCGACCGGGTAGGCTGCTCAAAGCACCTACCCGGTGGGGTGGGGGGGGGGGGTCTAC
>CAAKHF010011059.1:0-11241 GCA_901007745.1 Hippocampus kuda
GATACTGCGCAGAACCCTCAAGCTTCCTGGCCTCTGGTAGAGGACCCGAGCTGAATGAGGGACGGACACCACCCGAGGGGTGAGACGAGGATTTTTTTTTTTAATATATATATATATATATATATATATATGACTTATGTCTTGAAATTTGATTTACTTTTTTTCTGTTTTTAATAAATGCCTTTTTTCAATGTTTTGAATTTGTAAAAATTTTTTTTTAAAAAAATCACATTTTTATTTTTCATTCGGTGAATGTGCATGTTAACTGGTTGGGTTTGGTACCTCTAACAAGGTTAAGAACCACTGCTTTAGGTACATACCATCAGGGAGGCGCCTGCAAAGTATTCGGGCTCGGACCGCTTGTTTTAGAGACAGATTTTATCTTCGGGCAGTTAGTATGTGAATGAGCAGGCCTAACTTTGTAACTTCACACATTGTGTGTTTGTGTGTATTAGACGTGGTGGGTATGGTTTGCATTTATGTTTTATGATTATTTGCACTGTGGATTGAGAGCATGCCAGCACACACACCATGTTCCATTTAATTGGAATGTACATTGTAATTTTGATTCATTACTCATCGATTACTTAGCATTTCATTCAAACAATTTGGTTCAGATAAAGTCTTGATATTGAAAGGCTTTCCAGGCAAGAGATCAGCCACTTAGGAGCAATAAACAGGTATTTGAAGCTGCTGGTGTTTCCGGAGTCCCAAGAACTTCTCAATACAGGATACTCGAAAGCCTTTTTTAACCCTTGTGCGTTGATTTTTTTTAACGACACATCGGACAAAGGCACCATAATGGAATGGTGGCTTTAAAGTGTAATATCAAAGTCATTTCTAAATCTTTTTTTTTCTTGCGACCACTCAAAATGTTCAGTGGCGTCAGACCTATCCATACATATATAGTTTCTATTTACTTATTGAGGTTGGTGCCCTCTATGGACATCAAAGCAATAAAAAGCAGTATTGTGCTATGGGTATAAGTAACTATCATCTGCATATAAGTAAAAAACAAAAACATTGAATTTGAAATATTCAATATGGACAAGTTAGCGCCTTCAACATGTTAATAGATCATGACATCATTTTAGTTTGTACGTCAACAGTCCTGTTATGGGATGTTTTGGTCCACAAGGGTTAAAACTGATAGCTACTTTTGGGTACCGGGCTGCCAGTTTGATACACACTTCTAAAATAACACATTTGCTCAAATTACGTTTAAAAATGTTATCTTATGTTCTAAATAATAATTAATGGTGTTATTTTTTTTTGAAGACACTGATCATGCTCATGATGTCTCACAATAATCAGGATACAAATAAAACTACAACAATTTCTTTCCTAAATCTGTGCCACTGTTGTGCCCCTGGGGCGGGGGGTGCTACCTGGTGCCATGTTGGTGACCCCTGGGCGTATGTCATGCATAGAACTGTATTTCTGCCAAGCCGAACCAAGCTCACAAAAAGAATTTGCAGCGGCCTCAAAATATATGAAGACTAATTTTCACTTTTATTAACTGATGCACGCAGTTATACTTTGCATGGTTCTCACAGGTAGTGTTATGAATATTTGGCGCATGGTCAACATTTCCCAGCAAGGGAGGCTGCTGAGGCTTCTGCAAAGAGGTGGTGGAGGTATTGAATGTTTTGGGGTGGCATAGTGGAGAATGAGATGGACAGAGTGCATGGAATAATTAT
This sequence comes from Hippocampus kuda, assembly GCA_901007745.1. Taxonomy (NCBI): domain Eukaryota; kingdom Metazoa; phylum Chordata; class Actinopteri; order Syngnathiformes; family Syngnathidae; genus Hippocampus; species Hippocampus kuda. The sequence goes on from CAAKHF010011059.1 coordinate 1,701, forward strand.
CATGTAAGTCAAGACAACACACTATTCTATTTCACAAATGATGCCATTGAAGCTTTATCTACACTGCTTGTTAAGTGAGAAAAATATATGTTTAAGCCACCATCATCCCTTGAGCTCAACCCAATTAACAATCTTTGGTGCATTCTGGAGGGGAGGGTCATGGGTGGACAGCCAGCCAAACACTTGCTGGGGCTTGCTAGACCGGAGTGGGAGATCGATGCCTATCGCCCAGTTGACAGTTATGCTGGGCGGTGCGGCAGAGAGCAGCTCTGGCATGCCTCCAGACATGACATCGACTGAGATGGGCATGGACAGAAGGCTTGGCAACCATGAACAGAGACATTCCCGTGAACAAGGAAGTGAAGGAATTGTGGGACGACTCAACCCATGGAAGGGGTAGGGTCCTGGAGGCTGGATGGCGGGCCAAGACACATGTACGGGCTGACTCCAGGACCTGATTGGCTTTCTCCGATTGTCCATCTGAATCACTCGAGGTTAACTGGTCGAGAGAGTCGGATTCATCCCGAGTTGACAGCTGATTTTGAAGCTCCTCTGAGAGTTGGCAAACAAAAACAATTTTTTGTCTAGCCTCAGTCCATTGACTCTCAGAGGCCAATATTCTGAACTTGATGACATAGTCTACAGCTTACTGAGAACCCTGATGTCATGACATTCGCTGTTTGCCAGATGATATATGAATAAATGGCTGATCAAAAACTCCACACATCTCAGAAGAAAAAGATTCTAAAGTCTCTGACTTTAATTTTCGCACGGAGTAGGCCCACCTTCCTGATCTTCCCTGAAGTAAATTAGTCATAGAAGCCAACTTGGCCCTATCATCCGGCTATGTACCAGGTTGCTGCTCGAGAACCAAGGTACACTTCAGCTGGAATCTGCCACATGCTCAACCTTCCTGGAATAAAGTTCAAGTGACGAAATGTTGGGTCCCCGGTGAAAAGGTGAAACATTAGCAGGTGAGACACTCCCTGATTAGAAGTTGGATTTGACCATTGACTTGAAAATGATGGAAAGGTTCTGAATAGAGTCCATAACTTCCCTCATAAGGTGCTCGTACATGCCAAGCAGTGGTCCCTGCGTGCTGATAGCTTGATGGATTGTGTCTCAGTCTGCTGGGTCCATGAATGGTCAGAAAGCGAGGAACATAATAAGGAACACGAAACAGACAGGACATGGAAGTGAACAAAAGTTTGTCTCCATCTACACAAACACAAAGTTACAACTGAGAGCAGGGCTCGGTGCAGAAAGTATGGAAGAAAGCTTGATCTTCTAATGTGTTACTAAGCAACTCAAGATTAAATACTGAGAGACACCAGGGCATGCCCAATCCTATATGAGGAAATAAAGCTGATATGACAAAATAATGACAACATGACGAGCAACTGCATAGCAACTGATAACATATGGCCATAACTAGTCACAAAAAAACCCCCCACTATTTTGAGGAATCTGGTGGGGAAAACAGTTTCTGCATATTTTTTTGGGTCAATGAAATACCACAAAATATTGAACTTAATATGGTTGATGTTCACAAAATTGTATTGTAAATTGCACAAACCATTAAAATAATTATTTGGAACATCTGTCCCTTTCTTCTCAAACAATGAAATATATTTCAAGGAAAATCACTAATGATACCACTGGAACTCATCCATTGGTATTTCACTAGCTATCTCCTACATGATATGATAACAGTTATGTCAGTATTTGTATGTTATTCATTCTTAATTCTTGTCATGACCAAATTAATTAAAAATGATGTGAACTCAAACGAGGTAAGAAGAATGGTACAAATGTGTATTTTTAGTAATACATAAATTAAACAATAGGGGACTGGACTAGGAACAGATAAGTTTGAGTGCCCTCACTGTCTTTTGTGTACTACTAATTTCTGTGAGTATTGAGTGACTGTTGGTCATGTGTGTGTGTGTGTGTGTGTGTGTGTGTGTGTGCGCGCGCGCGCGTGTCAGTGTGTACGTGTTTGTGTTTCAGAAACCCCTATGGTGCTTATTTGGGATCTCTATGACAGGATAGCGCTGTAGCTCAAGACAAACTAGGCCAACAGCAGCTCTGGAGATGGTGCTGTTGTAAGAGATGGTACGACTGTACCGACATTTGGCACCTGCTATAGAAACCTCTCAAGACATTGTCATATTAGAAATTCTCAGTTGTGAACACATATCAGAAAATAGCCACCTTAATGGTTGCCTTTGTTTTTTGTAACATATAATTCCTTTGGTCTTTCGATGATATTTTCTTGCTCTGCATTGTTTGCCATTTTTGAAAATGATACACTTACCAATTCCAGTCGGGACAGATGACCTCACCACACCTGTTGCGTAGCAAAGTAAATTACTAGCGCGGCTAGCACAAAACATGGTGCCAAATGCTCAACATTTTACAAGAAAAGATAACAACAGGAAAAGTTGCAATACTTGCAAATTATGTTCAGATTTTGTCTAAGGGAGGAAACACTGCCAGCATGAAAAAGCATTTGCACACACAGCATGCGCAAAGTTTTTGATGACAGTCACACTTTTGATTTGCTTGAGAGTTATCAACCCAGCAGCGGCGATGACATAACTATGTCCTGTCCTGTCAATAATCCAGGAAGCTGTAGCCATTTCAACTTTATTGGAGAATCTGCTGCTGTCTCACAAGAGATGCAGTCTGACTGGTTCAGAGGCTGGCAGTACCGCTCCATTCTATCGCTAGTTTCTCCTTTCACTGAGACAGGGAAGAGTTAGCTCTCTGACCACAGATGGACTTGAGTTGATATGGCCCCTCATCAAGGAGTGGAGGGGATCTAGGATGTGAACGACGCTGTTGGGCGATCAGGTCAGGTCACTTTCTCTCCTTTTTTCCCCAAAAATTATCAATAATAGAATTGATAAAATTGATAAAGAACTGAATCATTAAACATCAATGAAAATGGCATCGGAAGTGGAAAAATCTTATCAATTCACATTATTAATAATTACTCATAAACATACATTGTTTTAATGTATAAATGTGTTGAATTACAGTTCTAAAAGGAACAATCCAGTGAGCATGGTCCATTTTTCAGTCAGAAACTCGATGTTTTTTTTTTTTTAACCAGAAAAACTATATGAGCTTGCATTTTCAATTGTATCAATTTGAATTGGACAGATCAGAAATAAGTACCTCCTCTCAACCCCCCGCAACCCCTTTCTGGTGAGCAATATAGCCCCTCCACTTATCCTCATGAGGGTTATGGGTGTGCCGGAGCCTATCTCAGTTCTCTTTGGGCACGCTGAACTAATTGCCAGCCAATCTCGGGGCATACATAGACAAACAACCATTCGCGCTCACAATCATACTTGGGGATAATTTAGAGTGTTCAGTCAATATATTGTGCATGTTTTTGGAATGTGGGAGGAAACCGGAGTACCTGGAGACAACATGTAAACTCAACGTTGGAAGGCCGAGGCTAAGATCGAACCGATGACCTCTGCGCTGTATGGGGGAGGTGCTATCCACCGTGCCGTCCGTAAAATAACTTTTAGGTTATTTTTTAAAACTTAACGAATTACTTTCTGTAATCTGTAAAATCAAGTAATCTGGAAAGCGACAAAGTTACATTTCCAAGGTAACTGTAGCAACACTACATTTCACCAGTCCCAGTCGATAAATACAAAACCAATGTTGACACGTATGGGAATAGCAGCTGCAGGCAGTGACTGACGCAGGAGGTATTCGTGTTTCCTCATTACATTGGCAAGAATATCCATTTTATCACTCATGTAATTGCATATGGTGATGTTCAAGAGATGTCACTGACGATGTTGTGGTACCCTCGCCTGATTCGTGTGCGGGGAATGGTGTTATCGGTTCCCACTCAGTGACGATGTGGGTGTGAATGGTTGTTTGCCTCTCTATGTGCCCTGCGACTGACTGTCAAGTTGTTCAGGGTGTAGTCTACCTTCCGCCCGAAGCTAGATTTGCCTCCAGCAAGTCCGCGTGAACCTCCTCAGGATAAGCAGTGTTGAAAATGGATGGATGCATTGATGCTCAACAGTCTGTCTAATGGACATAAAGTGTCATTTAGTCTTTCATACCGAGCAGTAAACGACGAAAGTGAACAGTGGAGTCTGGCATGTACGGTGCCACAGCCAGCATGTGGCTACATGGCCCAGTGCGTAGAAAAAGCCCATAGACCTACTTAACCACGAGTGAAAGCCTCAGCTGTTAGTGGACGTGCTTGATGGTGTTTGGTGACAAAATCACCAGAACTTGTCAAATTCTTGACTGATTGTGACATGGGCTGATTTTTTTAGAAATAGCAGACATGCAGTAATGATGCCAGACACCAAGGTAATTTTTTTCATGCCATTTTTTATGCTACCATGGTAATTAAATCATTTTATAGTAAATGGAGAGAGATCTGGGTGGGGGGGGGACAAAAAAAAAAGCAGCCCAGAAAAAATGAATGCAACCATAAATATTGTTATTTTTTTTCTTGCTGTTATATTGTTGAACAGTGTGGAATTGATTGAAACATGAAGATGTTTCAATTAAGTTCAAAATTGAAATATAGTCTAATCTTCTATTTTGGGTTCATATTTTGAAATCTGACTCCAGAGGACTATCGTGCTTCAGCAGTCATGGAGCTCACCGCACATCGCTGGGCTGATGTGTGAAAAAAGGAGCCTCCACCCACAAATAATGGGTCATTAAGACGTGCGGCATGTACTGTAGTCATAAAAACGAATTAAATGTGAATTTTAGTGCCGACATCATTTTTACATCCACGTCGGTTACATAAGTGCCATTGTTCGGGCCAATCAGTGGCCCCTTTAATGCACTAAAAGTAATAAACATACTCCTGATTGACCAATAGTGTGTGTTTATTATAATTTGAATCTTCTTTTGTGAAGGGTTGTTGAGGAGTAAAAAAGTTGGATTTGAAGAAAGTTCTCAAATATAAATTACAGCAGAGGGATCAAGGCGATGATATTTTACACTTCTATAATTCTAAAATCACAGAAAATACAATTGACTAAATCTGATTAAATACTGATTTAATATGTTGATTATGTTGTATTTAACTGTCTTTGAACCGAGCAAGCAGTGACTACTGTTTAAATCCCCAATCACCGGGCCGCGAATGGAATCAGGCCACAGGCGATTTGGTATGGAGGTGCAGAGAGTTCGCAAATCATTTAAGTGTACGGACAGGATGGATTTACTTCACAAACTGATTCATTATTTTCTCAGTTCAATTGAGCTCAGCCGCAAGCGTGCGCCACCAGAAGAGACTTGGTGCTTGCCGGATGTCTTACAATGCAACTTGGGAGCAGGGTACCTTCCTCAGCACCGTGGGTGTGCCACGGTGGCTCAACATGGAGAGGCTTCAGACAGGGCGGGGGGCTCCATAGGAGCACATCTGGGCTTGAAGATGGGGTGTCTTGGTCTCGCTAGCCAACAGCAGGCCAATATGCACACACCAATAACACAACATTTGTGTCACATGATGACACAACACTTGGAACACTTTTCGCTTTGTGGCAAACACTTGTACTGCGCTTCGAGCATGTGGAACTATTTTATTAAAAAAATTAATGGGTTGTAGTGGAAAACAATGGGCCTCATTCAACTCATGAATGCTCGTGGTCTGTGCACAGGTTGACCATATACTGTACGCAAAATCATCGTCAGATTCATGACACATGCGTACCGGCCCATTTTCTTTGCACCACTGTGCATCTAGATGACACTGCGGACCTGCAATGTCCTATTTTACATAACCCACACCCCTTGTCCCAGTAGAAGTGCATATGTTTGATGAATCTCAAACAATGTACAGAGGTATTTAAAATATATATAAATAAATAATGCAGTTGCAAGAGATGGTTCCTGTCATCGTCCATCATTTTCGCATTGAAATGCTTGTTGAACACTGAACCTCACATCATAATGATGTCAATCAATCTTGATTGAGGTCACATTTGAAGTGGAGAATGCTGTAGGCTTCATAAAGCATCTATCTGGAAAAATAAATCATTAGCATCTGTAATTGGAAGAATTCACGAGTGGTGGAACTACTGGCAGAAAATATATACGGCGGTGGGTATGACAGGCACATTGAGTGACAAGTGCACAAATGATCTATAAGTACATGCACGTACTTAAACGGCAATAATGTGAAAGTGTCCTTCAGTTATTTTATTATTCAAGTCATTCTCAAATGTACAATATAAGTTATAATTGTTAAAAATGTAATTATTGATTTTATAAATAACTGCGGTTTCATTACGTTGGGCATCTTGGGGGGGAAAAAAATGTGTGTGACATTTTTTTTCAAAGGCTGATCCATTGTTTTTGCGTACGCATGGTCTGAGGATGTTCTGAATTTGTTCACAGAATACGTTCAAATTCAAGTACGAAGACATTGATGAATCATACTTTGTGCGCCACAAGAGAAATGCTTATTGTTTTTGGAGCCTGGCTACGTTTCATCTTACAACATGTCACGCTATGGAACACAAAATGAGACTGGCCAGCTCATTGAAGAACAAAGAATGCGAAGGGCTGCCACTAATTACAACAATTACATACAGCATATAATGTAGGTTATTTATAAAAATAAATTATCTAAATATATCTTCACACGGGTGGCCCGTTGGGCCAGTGGTTAGTGCGTCGACCTCATAGTGCAGAGGTCGTGGGTTCGATCCCGCCTCCGGCCTTCCTGTGTGGAGTTTGCATGTTCTCCCCGGGCCTGTGTGGGTTTGCTCCGGGTACTCCGGTTTCCTCCTACATTCCAAAAGCATGCCTGGCAGGCTGATTGAGCACTCTAAATTGTCCCTAGGTGTGTGTGTGAGCGCGGATAGTTGTTTGTCTCTGTGTGCCCTGCAATTGGCTGGCAAACAGTTCAGGGTGTCCCCCGCCTACTGCCCGAAGACAGCTGGGATAGGCTCCAGCACCACCAGCGACCCTTGTGAGGAAAAAGCGGATCAGAAAATGGATGGATACCTTCAGATGAAACTGCACCAGGGTGTAAAAGAGGTTGAGGATCACTGGGTTGGTAGATATTTAATATGACCACCATGTTATTATTTCATAAATTGTAACCAAATTCAAAAGAAATACTTTTTTTTTTTTAACTGATAAAATGAATCATATCAAACGTACCGTTCCGTTTATCATTTTAGGTTGTCTTGAGCATGATGTAGCTTTCAAGCATTGTATTTTACTTCCCAAACCAAACTAGGACAAACTAAAGCATTTGAGAATAAGGGATGACATTTGGCATTCACAACAAATCTCCACGGAGTTCTTTTCAGAAATTCTATTCTTGTCTTTTCCTCAGGTATCCCCATTCCCTCAGATATTTCCCTTGTTTTGTACCTGATTGTCAAATGAATAGAACTTCAAATAAATGCAATGACCTTCTCAGTTTCTTGTCATTACATTCAGTATGTCTGATGTAACCATTTTCATGTGTAAAATAAATATTGAACTAGAAATTTTGGAAGTGAGAAGCTGTTGGCGGCCGCTGGACTGCCTGTCCAAAGCCTTTGCTCACAGCTAGAACTCACAATTGCATGTTGTGACCATATTTTTGTCAGGTATCAGTTGAATATCCTACAATGAAAACATCTCTAAAATATAAAGAATATATCCTTCAATGCTTGGGTAATTCAGTGAGCTGTGTGTAACAAATGCAGCATTTTTGATTTATTTTATTTCTTTTTGTGTGTTTGAAGTAATAAAGCCTCATATACAGGATGTCCAGTCAATGTGGTGGCACTGTCTCCGGCAACACAGTTCTCCTGCTTTGTTTTACCAACATATAATGTACTTTGTATTTTATCCAAGGCAGGGCTCACTGACTTTTTGAGAAACTGAGAGACACTTCTTGAGCACTGATTAATGTGAAAGGGCTACCAGTATGATCCACACTTCTGAAATAACAAATGGCCACAACTTATCTTCAGAATTATGCTGTCATTAAAAAAATAATGACATTAATTGACCTATTGTGAATACACTGATATAAAGAGATAAATACCAATATAAATTACAATATGCCCATTTCTCTTTCGACTGACTTGTGGGATCGGTTGCCACTCGGTGACGGTGTGGATGTTGGTGTGAATTTTTGTTTCTTGCCTTTACATGTGCCCTTCGACTGACTGGCAACCAGTTCAGAGTGTAGTAGTGCGTCTTCTGCCCAAAGCCAGCTGGAGCACCTCCCGTGACCCTGTTCAGGAAAAGAGGTGTTGAAAACGGATGGAGATCTCTCTCTCTCTCTCTCTCTCTCTCTCTCTCACTCTCTCATATATATATATATATATATATATATATATATATATATATATATATATATATATATATATATATATATATATTATACACATATACATACACACAATTTTCAAAACCAATCTTTTTTATTTTGTGAAAATCTATGCGTCTAGTGTCCTTTTTTTCAAAGAAAGGTATTGATAGAACAATTGATAAAGAACTGAATTGAGCAGAAGCGATAATAAAATTAGAATAGTAAAGACCTTAACCATTCTCATTCCTACCAGGGACCTGTACTTTTAATTATTTGGTCCAAAGGGGTCAAAGACATCAAAGGGTTGAAGGTGAGTAGCTATTTTCTCGTGGAGAGTCAAGTGACATGGTTCGCCGTCCCGCATCCCCCAACACATTATTTCTATGTTTGTATGTATTCATATTCAAAATATTTGTTTATATTGTTGTGTGATCACTTCTACACCCATCCATCCATCCATCCATCCATTTTCCACCGCTGATCCGGGGTCGGGTCGCGGGGGCAGCAGCTTTAGGAGGGAAGCCCAGACTTCCCTCTCCCCAGCCACTTCTTCAAGCTCTTCCTGGCGGATCACGAGGCGTTCCCATGCCAGCTGGGTGACAGTCTCTCCAGCGTGTCCTGGGTCGTCCTCGGGGTCTCCTGCCAGTGGGACATGCCCGAAACACCTCACCAGGGAGGCGTCCAGGAGGCATCCTAATTAGATGCCCGAGCCACCTCATCTGGCTCCTCTCGATGTGGAGGAGAAGCGGCTCTACTCTGAGCCCCTCCCGGATGACCGAGCTTCTCACCTTATCTCTAAGGGAGAGCCCGGACACCCTGCGGAGAAAACTCATTTCGGCCGGTTGTATCCGGGATCTCGTTCTTTCGGTCACGACCCATAGCTCGTGACCATAGATGAGGGTTGGAACGTAGATCGACCGGTAAATTACCACGACAGACCGATACAACGTCCGCATCACAGCAGACGCTGCACCGATCCGCCCTTCGATCTCTCGCTCCCTCCTGCCCTCACTCGTGAACAAGACCCCAAGATACTTAAACTCCTCCACTTGGGGCAAGAGCTCCTCCCCGACCCGGAGAGCGCACTCCACCCTTTTCCGACTGAGGACCATGGTTTCAGATTTGAAGGTGTTGATCCTCATCCCAACCGCTTCACACTCGGCTGCGAAACGCTCCAGTGAGTGTTGGAGAGCCCTGTTTGAAGGAGCCAACAGCACC
>CAAKHF010011061.1:0-22728 GCA_901007745.1 Hippocampus kuda
CACACACACACACACACACACACACACACACACACACACACACACACACACACACGTATGTGTGCATGTGTGCATGTGTATGTGTGTGTGTGTGTGTGTGTGTGTGTGTGTGTGTGTGTGTGTGTGTGTGTGTGTGTGTCATTCCAGCTTGGCATCATCATCACATGCCTGGAACTGCCTTCATGGCTTGTGTGTGGACGACAGAGGTGCTGACAGGACTGCTTGGCACCAAAGTGTTCTCAAGAAGAATAGGGCGAGGGGGACAAACTCACCCTTATGTTTTGTTTGGATCAGATTTGACCCCATTTGACATCTGATGACTTTTCCTAAAGTGTCCCAAAATTTTAAACGGTACTTTTTTTTTGGTACCATTTATTTATTTAAAGTTTTCATATTGATAAAAATTGATTGCAAAGTACTATATTGTACTGTTTGGAGTTCTCGAAGGGCTGTATTGGAAGTATCTGGGGGACCCCCAGACACCAGTGGGTTTTTTTTTTTCTTTTGGCAATCCTCAAAACGTGAAACGCGCTTCTTTAATGTTATGGATGGATGGATGGATGGATAGATAGATAGATAGATAGATAGATAGATAGATAGATAGATAGATAGATAGATAGATAGATAGATAGATAGATAGATAGATAGATAGATAGATAGATAGATAGATAGATAGATAGATAGATAGATAATTAAAATGATGCTTAAGAATTTTATAAATATAATGCTGCATCAGTTATACCACAGTTGGCCTTTTTTGTTCTTTTTATAGGCAAGTATAACTAATTTTGAAGTAATTTAGTAGTTATTTAACACATTAATCACCGTGGAAATGTATCTCTGGCAACTCATGTACATGTTTTGCCTGTGTTTTGTGTGAGTGTGTATATATATATACGTATATATATATATATATATATATATATATAAAATGTGTGTGTGTGTGTGTGTGTGGGGGGGGGGGGTGTGTGTGCGTGCGTGCGTGTGCGTGCGTGTGTGTGTGTGTGTTTCAGGGTTATCATAACGTGAGAGTCTGTCTGGGGCAGACAGGACAACAGCAATGGGATTCACTTGCCATTTTGGAAGAAGATTCCATCAGAGATGAAAATTCTATAACCCTCCCTCTGTATACCAACAGTGCATAGTAAAGATCTACTGTAACGCGAACCCTCTCTGATTTTTTTTTCCTGCCGCTGTCCTGTTGTTCTTTTCGTGCCCCCATGCACCACCAGAGGAAACAGGCATCAGCTTCCATCGTCCGCAATGAATGCAGACAAGACGTATGCTGCCTGCCGCATGCAGCCAGGTGTGTGCATGCGTGTGCTCATGTTCGTGCGTGTGCGTGGGTGGGTGGGTGGTGGTGACCTCGGGACGAGTGGTCTATTCTGAGCACTGCTTTCTGCTGAATTGAGTTCTATTACAGCTTGCGTCGTCTCCTCGGGTCTCATGCAAGCGCACGTGCGTGTGCGCCAAGGTTGAAGGGCATCAATATCTCAAATGGGATGCTCACACACACACACACCTCACTTTCCTCTGGGCACACACAACACTCAACAGTTAAATTACAAATAGCGCCCTCTGCTTTATTGCAATTAATCGGCCATTAAATTGTTCACAACAACAAAATTGCCGCCTCCAAATAGACTTTGCCTTTTCATGGTGTTCCATGTGTTGTGGTGGAGGTCATAACGCGGCACCTGCAGAGCTGACATGGCATCTGTAAAGCTGACATCATACAATATAGTGAACGTATAGCAAATATAGCACCATTGATCCTTCCACACTCCCCAAAAATCTTTATGTAATTGCGTATATTAACTGTCCAAACGAAAGTGAAAAGATGCAGACACTATGCAGCATCTTCTAAATAATTTAGCGACAGATGTATGAAAGTTTGCAATGACCCGAATGAATGTGTGGATACATAAAATGTGTCTCGGTGCTGTAATGGATGATCTGAAGCGTACAAGTTGAAACACACATTCAAGGTTGTGTGACGATCAGACTGTTATTTATGTCGATGTGGTTATCGATTTGTGCTTTTAGTAGCGGATGATATCATCCAGTGCGGTCATCGTTTACTGTCCTTTAATTTGGGGGGTGGGGAGGTTGCAAAAATGTTTTTTTTTTCTTTTTAATTCAGTTACTTTAGTCACTGGCCTTCAACATTTTCATCATGATGCTTGCTTGAAGTGACACATCCGTATGAAGAACACACACACGCACACACGGAGTGATTTGCCCGATCATCAGCTTGGCGTACAATTGTTGTGATTTGTCATCACAGGGAGGCATGTAAAGTGAATCTAATCGCATTTCCATGTCCTGTCATATTCTCATCAAGCAAGCTGCTTGGACTGCGCTTTTCACTGTACCACACTTCACTCTGCATGGCATGGCGTGTGTGTGCGCGTGCGTGTGCATGTGCGTGTTTGCAAGCGCATGTCCATAAAAGCCTAGTAAAGTGGTGCACAGCCGTGGAACAACACGTTTCGGGCTCTTCAGGCTGGAATCAACTTATGAATGAAAGTGGAGCAGAAACTGTCAGAGTGGCATTCATTTGCCCATTTCTTTCATACAGCTACCGTAGTTTGTTTGTTTTTGTTTTTGTTTTTTTTTTGATGGAGAACTGCACTGCATCATCGCTAACTTCATGTAACACAAGCAAAACTTGATGGAATCACTCGAGCACTAAATGTCTTTTAATGTTAAAGAGGTTCAGGAAAATGTCTTCAAGTCCAGGTCTATGTATGCATAAACTGATAATCATTCTTAAATTTACCTACCATGTACGTTTTTAGAATGTGGGCTAGAGTTCGTAGAACTCTTTCACTCTTTGCTCTGTTGACTTTTTTTCTTTGTGTTCCGTCTTGCTAGGTTTTCTTTTCTCAGACGCTCATAGTCTCACATCCAGCTGCTTCAATGGAAGTCAAAACTCTTGAAGGGTAGCTCAGTGTCATGCACATATACGTTCGCAAGATTCAACGTCACAGAGGAAGTAACGCACTGTGGGAAAAGGCTGTAGTTCATGTCGTTGTGGCCTGACATGAGTAGAAGTGGAGTCGAGGTTTTTTTGACGGCGACGTATCAATTTTCATGTGTCTCGTTCACAAGTGGAAAGTCTTTTTTTTCAATGCCAGGATTTTAGTTCACACAACGACTTGGGATTTATTTTGCAACTTTTACATTTGATTGTTAGCACTCCATGAGCCAATTTCATTTTTATAATGTGAAAAAAGGTTGCTCTTAATTGTTTCAGCAAATGGCGTGTTGCGTGTGAAAGCAGCATTCCTATTGATTTTCAACAATATCCAACACAAGGCATCATAAGCTCTCTTTCAGGGATGCAGTTATCAGCTGGTCTCGTTTCAGCAATTGTATCTCTTTGTCGACTGCCAAGCCAAAGTTTCCGTTGCTTTTTTGCCACCAAGTCAAGACCCCCCCATGCCTACTGATCAGTGCTCTTTTGCCCGACCATATCCAGACTGAACGGCCGGGATCGTCGCACGAATTCCCAAAATGCATTTGTTTACAGAAAAGCACAAATGAGGCATATGGTCGAATAGAAATACTCAGCAACAAAAAGAAAAACTGATTCAAAGAAACACAACACTCACGCTGGGAAACGTGATGGGAAATTGTCACTTTGGCCTTGCCACACACTGAGTTTTTGGTTTTGAATCATCACTGGTGTCATCTCTCATCCTAATTTAGGAAATATGTTGTTTTAGGGGGGGGGGTTTAAACTGAAAAAGTATTTTCCTCTTTACAACAAGTACGTTTGAGTTCAGTTTTAAGAGAAGTAGCAAAACTGTGTATAGGATGTCAACCTGTGCTCTACTTTCTGAGCACAGGATGGAGAGAGATGAAGCGCAGCAAGAGGCGTAATTAGGCCATGATTTCAACTCTCATAGTTCCTCCCTGAGAGAGAGCGCAGGGTCATGCCAACTATTATAAATCGAGCCCGGCTCTATATATGTAGCTGTGTGAAAGTTTACTTAGAAGTGTATGTGTGCCTTCTTGTGTCGGAGGAAGAAGTGAGGCAACTTGATCAAAGTGGAACGTTAAATAGAGCTCCAGTGGGGTGCCTTATATGCATCATTGATTTCAAATGATGTAAGGCCTGAGACCAAAGACATGAGAATTTTTTTTAATATATTATTATCAATGCCACTAATAATGCTAAAGACTTTAAATTTTCACGTAGTTTCAGGCCACTAGTTTGGAAAACAAAAACTGACAGTTTTCTTTGAAATGCAATGTTTCACTTCCAAAATACTTTTTAAGAATTAAAAAAAAATAAAAAGAAAGGACAGAAAGAGAATGCCATGAATAATGAGGGCAGTGATTCACAGCCTGAATACAGTTCAGTTGTATTTAACTTTTTAATGCATTTGCATTTAATATGTATCCCTAACCGCAACTTTTTAAAAACTTTTATTGACAGTAGGTCCATTTTTTTCTTTACGTTTCACATGCAATACATTTAAGTACAGTTCTTTGTTGCACTTCATGTGTAGACTTGGTTCATTCTTCATACAATAATATTAAATATACTTCACATAAATAACACGCTTGGGTAGTTTTTAATCAACACTGAGCACTATTATACTATTGTATTTTTAACCCTTTCATGTACCAATAATGATAACCCGTAACCTGATACCATGATAAGCTGTCCACTGTAGTAACCGCCGTCCCCAAAAGGGTTAATATTAATAATGATTTTGAGACTTGCAGTGGTAATTACATTTTTAGGTGAATGTGGTGTCAAAGGTTTGAGCACCACTGATTTAGGGTGTTGGGATGCACATACAGTATGTCATTTTCATAATAAAAATTGCTTTTTAAAGTTTTATGCACATCGCCATTCTCAACTAAATACAACAGTTCATATTTTTGGAGCAAATCTTACTAAGCCTTTCAGCATGTCACATCACCTTCTTCATTGTAAATCTCTCGATAGGGAAACTAATGCTGGGGTGTCATGGGGTGTAACACCCAGTTGTGTCATCAAATGTGGCTTGATGGCTTGAGGCCTTCAACCAAGTGCGATTTTTATTCCTCGCCTTTCTTAATGAGTTGGTATGCAGATAAAAATGACAGCACTCAATAAATTATTCTTTGGGGCGGGGGTGGTCTTCAACTCTCTGATAGCCTATTTAAGGGGCACTAATCAATTGCAATTCATTTGTATCTTCCCCTACACACACACACACACACACACACACGAATACACTCATCCATTAATGAGTAGACATCTAATTCAAATTCCAAAAATGAGGGAGTCACTTCTTTTATTTTATTGATAGCACCTACCATCATCTCTTGCCGCAATTTTGCATTTTAACGATCATTAATAAACTTTTATTGTTTTGTTAATTATAACACCAGCCTCCCCCATAATAGGGAAACTGATTTTCTGCTGCATGATAGACAGTGGAAAAGTAGTGGCATGCGGAGGAAAACAGAGTGGAGCCTGTAAACTCATTTTTTTTCCCCCTATGCAATGTTTTTAATATTACTGTATGCAAATAACCAATTGAAAACCAAATGGTAAAAAGTCAAGTTAAGGGTTTCCACTGCATGTATTCATTCACACTAATGTTTAATGAAGTCTATTTAACACTGTGCCTCTTTTCTGAAATACAAAAAAAAAGTATGTTTTGTGCATGTGCATGCTGATAATTTAATGTGTGTGTCCGCACCTATTGGGCCATTGAGGTGCTAGACCAGGGATGTGCATGATGGATCGCGGCAGCCAGTTGATAGCACCATTACTCATTCATACACACACACACACACACACACACAACAGGAAATTGAAGCACACAAAAAGTGTGGAGTTTGCCTTTTCTTTATTCATGTAAAATCGAAACTTTTTTCTTCTAATAATAAAACTTTTTTCTCATAAGGAGACTTTTTTTAAGACTGCTCTCATCTGTTGTTCTTAACATTGTTTGTTTGCTTTTTTTTTTGCTTTACCTAAAATTTCCATTTTTTTGCTGGTAAAACTGAGACTTTTTAACTCATTGAGTTACAACAATATCACAAGATTGAGACTAAGTGTACAGACCATGTCCACGTGGACAGAAAGTAGCCAGACAAAAGGACAGCCAGCTTATGTTAAATGTAGGAACTGGCGAGCACGGCGAGGAGCACCTGGGGACACACACAGCAGCCATATGTTGAAGCTTTGTCTCGTCCTACAAAACTCAGCCTGCCCTTCATGTGATTTGTCAAAGGGCCGTGCGCGGTGACAGGTGCGCGCTTGCAGCAGGGCCCGAGACGCGCCGGGGTCGAAACATGGAGAAGTGTGTGTTGTTTAGGAAGAAAAAGAAACACAGAACGGAGCTTTCCTAGCAAGGTGCCTCTGGGCTTTTTTTTTTCATCTGCTCCCATTCTCCTCTCTTGTCCCGCCTGCCTGGTCCCCATGCAACTGCTCCTTCCCTTCTGCGCACCCCCCCACCCCACCCCACCCCTCTGACTGTGTCCTCCTGCACAGGGGGTTGGGACGCTGAACAGATTATGGCATAATTAAGGCGCTAAAGTAGCACATTATCCACCTGGTGGCTTAACCGGGGTGGCTAGCTCTATGGCTAGGCTAATCAGAGTGTGTGTGTGTGTGTGTGTGTGTGGGGGGGGGGGGGTGTGAGAAATTACACCCATTTGCATGTATGTGTATGTATGCAGCGGGCAGCATGGAGGCCCATCTCACCTGATTAGGGCCTCTTAGAGAGATGTGTTAAAAGCATTAGGTGAGGACAGGAATGTAATTCGTCATGTTTAAAGGCTGGAAATTCAATCAGGGATTAAGAGGCAGCCAAATGAGCGTGCGTACACACACGCACACACACACACGTGCATGCAGACACAGCAGACATACTGCATGGAAGTCAAAGCACCCTCGTTCTGTCTTCATCTTATAACTGTCTGTCCATCCATGCAGCCGAGAGACAACACAGCGCCCTCTATTTCTCTCTCGCCCTCTCGCCACTGTCCTCTAACTGCCTGAATTGAAAATAATTGTGCAGACAATGCAATCAAAAGGGGAGCGGGACAATATACTTGGAAGAGACGCCGGTATTATTAGGTTGGGGAGACTACTAAGTGTATAGTGAAATACCTCAGAGAGTCATTTTACACCTTCAGACTTTATTAAAGCTAATGGGTTTATATAGACCTCCCTAAGGCTGGTCTATTCATTACTTGTAACCATTAGGAAGTACCACACACACACACACACACACACACACACACACACACACACACACAACAAAGTCAGGGTGGCCGGCGGCGAGACAGGATGAGATCATGAGAGTGCGTCTTAAAAACACTCTAAAGTTAAATGGTACGAGATGAGGCTAAATAAGCGTGTTGGAATGAATGGAAACAAGATCACATCCAAGGACTTACTTTTTCCATTATTATAATTACCGTAGTAGTTGAAACTCGTAGTAATCCTAATAGTAGTATTAGCTCAACATTTTCGCATGTAAAACACTTTTGTTTGACCAAGTTTGACTGTTCAATGCTTTCCTCAAAAAATTATTTTCATTGTGTGAAATACAATAAAGCATTTTAAACTTCAAAGAAAAATCAAATTTTTCTTTTATACTTTAATAGGACCTCAGTTTTTTTTCATGTCATTACTTTTCCACACGCAATCTGAAAAGCACACAATAATTCGAATATGGCTGACTCAATCCAACTCTAAAGGGGAAATGTTGAGTGTATATTTTCCTTGCCGTAGTGTCGTTGAGCAAAGCACTGCACTCCCAGCATGGGGTCCATTTCATAATGAGCCTCTTGTGCAGTGAAAGAATGAAGGTTCATATGTGTCTCTGCAGTGTGAGCCAGATCTGTGTGTCACCTACAGTTACATTCAAATACGATTATAAAACATGTTGGAAGTTTTTGGGGGGTATTTTTTTTTTAATATTCTGTATATCATTTGTGACTGAAAAAGAGTATGCTTTTCCGTCTCCCAAAAATTGAAGTCACATTTTCTCCCTCCTCTTTATACAATGGCACCAATAAATGTTTGACTTGTTAAATTTTTAAAAAAATTCCGAAAGGCTGAGTCATCATCAGGAGCACTTTTTTAAAACTATTAATATTATTATTCGGTAAGCCTAAGTGAAGGGTAGGACATGTGCTCATGTTCATGCATCAATTAAATTAAAGTTGCATGACTAACATGTCGGCATATGGTCCTGAACTCTTTCATTTGACAAACAGAAACATATCTTATATCTTTTAGATTTTATATATCCAGTATAAACATTCGTTTTCAGTTCGACATTTAATTCTGTTTTTTATTTGTATTTGTTTTTACATTTTATCGATGTATTTCCTCAAGTTAGATTTCAACTGACTTTTTCCTGCAAGATGAAGCATTGACTGTGCAAATTATTTGGTCTCCTCACTCAAGGTTTTATTTTTAAGACTGGAATAACAGAAAAACCGCACCAAAGGATCAAATCAGATTTTGATGTATCTTCATTTAGGAGCCAAATTAATAGGGATGCCTTCAATGTGAGGCAATTAATTGCAGAGGGCATGAAAATATTTCATTTATAAACGCTGAATCATGAACAAAAACGTCTTGTGTAACCTCGGCAAATATCCTCATTGCCATGTGTGGCTTGATGAGACAAAAACAAAACCATAAATAAGAATTATGTAATACCTGCGTAATTAGCATGTAATTATATGTAAAAGTGCCATGCAGCTGCTTCATGTTACCGGGCTCATTACTCACCTGACCTTGACTACATTTGATCGTCACACACAGTTCAATGTGACTAATACACCACCTGTCCCGTATTTATCTCTTATTACAGCCTTTTATAGTCCCGCATTTTTAATACATTTTAAATCCTGCCTAATTAGTGCATTGTTACTGTAAAGAGGGCATTTCACGTCTCCACAGTTTTATGCAACCAAAATCCAATGTACTCCATTTGCTCTCGCATGGGTCAACTTTATTTTGTGCAGAGAGTAAGTGCACAAATGACTTCATGTTGTCATCAAAACGTCAAGAATGAGCCACTGTGCTTCTGTTTGTTTTGTTTTTTTTTTGTTTTGTTTTTTGTTTTTTTACTCCACTTGTGTGGCAGTTGCACTGGAGCTTCTGGATGACTCTTGTCTGCCACGAGCTCAAAGACAAAGAAGGACGGTCATTAGATGGCTGTGGAGCATCAGGTACTCGACACCATCTTTCTGCCTCTGTTTTTCTATAGCCCCTCTCTTACCCCACCCAGACAGATACACGCAACGATTTCATGTGCGCTGTGGACGGGCACTCTTTGCACAAATGCCTGGCGTGATATGCTAGTCTAGAGCGTCATCTATAGGTCATTATCGGCGGTGCCTCCTGTGGTTGCATGCCAGAAACGGACACAAGACCTTTTTGAACTATTAAGTTGCCTGCGATTTATTTTTTTAGCGCCTAAATTAAAAGAAGAGCGGCAGATGGATGGTATTGAAAATAAAAAACTGTCTGCACAATAATCTGAACATTAAATTTACTGTCAATGGACAACAATACTGTATTTTTTTTTTAAAAAAAAGCACCAAATTAAAATGGTAGTGGATATGATGCCTCCACAGAATGCATATTTAGTTGCAACACCAGTTGGGGCACATCACATTCCAACAGTATCAATATTTGATTTTGATACTTAAATCCTAAAAACTGAACTATGTGAAATGACCACAATATGGCGGTCAATAATCCCACAGTCGAACTGCTACTGTCTATCACATTACTGTATGTGAAAAATGAATTCTGCCACACAGTATTGTGTAATGCTTTTTTTGCTATTATATTCATATGCTGCATAAGTGCAAAGTAGAATGTTTTAAACTGTTGAGGAAGAACTTTTGACATTTCCATAGGAAGACAACTTTGCAAGTGTGGCCTGCCTGTGGGTCTATAGGCGCATACGCACATACACATGCAATATAATAGTGGGATGTGTCACTTCCCTTCCCTGTCCGCTCACTGCCCCTGGAACAATTTCAATTTTAATAGCTTTTACTACTATGTAACTGAAGCACAGGAGACACAAAAAGGGAAGGACACACACACACACACACACACACACACACACACACACACGCGCACACTCACACACTTTGAAGGGGAGAAGTGTAGGCCCCCTCGTTGGAAATAGAGCCATCAAAAAAATGAAGGCCGACCCAGAGAGACAGACAGATAGGACAGACATACAGATCCCAGGAGCATCTTGTAATTATCCCCATGGACAAGTTGCCTCTAGCAGGGCTCAGCAACGCACTCCACCCCCACCCCAAACACACCCATTCCCGCCACCCCCTCTCCTTCTATTCCCCCTCCGTTCTTGCTGCTAACCTAACGGTTTGCTAATTTCATCCCAGGGATTAGCCCCCCGCTTGCTTGTCGGTCTTGTAATATTTCTTGAGGGGGGTGAAATATGGCCTTCTTTTACTTATAATACGACTTGGTGAGCTTGTGACCAACCATCGCCTCCTCCTATGCCCAAATGGAGGGTTAAACAAGGAGATGAGGAGGGAAGTGAGTGTGGGGAGGAAGTGAAGGTGAATGTTGTACCTGCAGGGCAACACAAGCTGTTTTCTTTATGCATAAAAGGGAAGCGGAGATGGAGGAAGAGGGGAAGGGACAGAACGTATCATATAACCTTTGCTAGTCTTTTGTTTAACTCACTTTTATGGCCTGTTTATTTTAGAAGAGACCGATACTGCTGTTTTTGGTTTCACATTTTAAAACAGTTCAAATGGGTTTAGTAACATCTCTGACATGCTTTCATCAGAATATCCCAAAGATGAACAATCATGATGTAATCAGCCTGTTTTTTTAAGTGCCCCGTCTCATGTGAGTCATCCGGTCCCATACCGCCTGGCCAATGCAGAGTCCAGGAGAGACATTTTGTATGTGTCATGTCACGTTTTCAGCACGTTGACAACTCATGTGCCCATACCCAACTACGAAAATAGTAATGGAAGAAGGAGAGAAATTTGTGTTTTCAAAATGGAAATACAATTTTGAGTTTGTGTAAGGTTTGTTGCACACTCAGTGCTGTCAACATAGTGTTTTCTAGCTTCAATAATCCTACATTTAAAAAAAAATTAAGGACCGCACTATAGTACGCATTAAAGCTTAAAGGGAAAGTCCCTAAATTTAAATATTCTATTTACAAACAATGTACATTATAAATATCAAGTTTTGCATTAATAGTAAACTAAAGTCTTTATTTCAAGATTTTTAAACGTATTCATGTTAATTGAAGGCTAGAAAAGACCCATAGATTTTTTTTTAATTAAAATATCCTAAATCAAAAAAGTTGGTTTTATTTTATTTTTAATAAAAAGAAGCTTTCGTAAATGTCACTGTTAAAAATGGACTTTCGGTTAAGAGGCAAAACCAGGTTTGATTTTCAGGTGAAGCAGGGTTGTCCTTAGTTTGTAAGTAGTCTGAGTTACTTTTAAAAGCAAGTAATCAGTAAAGTAACTAAGTTAGTTATCAAAGCAATAACTTTCTCAAGTCTGATTTGGACTCTTGTTAATTTAGTATTTTTGATTATTCTGCGTACCTTGATAAGGTTTTTCTTTAGCTGACTCCTGCTCCCCTGCACTCGGGTTCTTAAACACCACGAAAAGCAGTTTGGAATAGTAACAGATATATCTGTGTCATATGCAGTGGGGTGGCGGTGTCACTGGTGAACTTTTTTTTTTTTAGGATTTTGAACAAGGAATGCACTGTAATTAGTACAAAGTCCACGGTGTTTGTGCTTAAAACCGATTAAATTAATGGGATATACTTAACTAATCCACCCATCCATTCATTTTCTAAAGTGCTTGTCCTCATTAGATTAGTGGATGAGCTGTAGCCTATCGCAGCTGACTTTGGGAGAGAAGTGTGATGCACCATGGATGGACAATTTAGTCTTTAATGAACCTAGCATGCATGTAAGCAGCAATGCAGTCACAACTGACTAATCCCCAGTCTTATTCTTCCAAATGGCATCTTATCTGTTCCATAATTGCTCCAAGAGACTTTTGTACAATCCCACCCGATGCCCAAATAATGTAGCTATTAATATAACTATATAGTCTGCCTTTTGCAGAGTATCCAAAACAGATTTTTGACATTTTTGCATTTTTTTTTCTTTTATGAAAGAGTTTGCTGAGTGTGTTGTGTCAAAATTGCCTTTTTAGAAGTAGGGATCCTGCAGCGGGTGTTGCAAATTTTATACAAGCAGGCACTCAAATTCATTCTTGTGAGATTCCCCTGCAGTTAGATTGTAATATTACTCATATAATAGTCCTTCAAATGTGTGTTTAAAACAGTGTAATTAGTTTAACATCCAGCATCAGTGCGTTCATTGGAAACAGTCGCTATACTGTATGTGCCAACATAATGAAATCCAAGACAACACCTGTCTTGAAAAGAAAAAAAAGAAAAAAACTGCCTTCATGAATGAAGTAATGTAACTATGATTGACACTGTCAGAAAAAGTAAAATCAAGTAAGTTTGATTTTGAGGTACACTGAACGTTGTGGCCTGCGAAAGTCAGTGTGTCTCTGTATGTTGCAGAATGTGCGTGTCCATGCACAAAATGACCTGCAGCCTGGTGTCTGTCTCATCGTTTCCTCTCCATCACTCGAGCCTCTCATTAGAGCCGCACAAGCCCGGCCTGTCACGTAATTAAAGGCAAAGTTATAAATGACCAGCAGGCCAAAAGCCATATTTCACAGGTGGCCGCATATTTATTTATAATTTTTCACCTTTTAAATGTGTTTTTTATGCAAATGAGCACCAGGACACTTTTCAATTAACTTTGGGGGGCAGTCCCTCTCTAAGTACTACAGAAGCTTGTTATTAAAAATAGAGAATTTTTGTTATCCACCATAAATTATTCCTGTGTGTCAAATAAATTGTTGTGAGGTAATGTATGTTGCTGTATTCGGGGCCCCTATTTCTCCTCACTTAACTACTTGGTGATTGCTTTTTTTGTAACTAATGCACCACCGTCTTCATTCTCTTGTGGTCAAATACTGCGCACGTTGCACCGCCACACTTTTTAACCACTGGCGTTCTCTCCGACAAGTGCATGCCTTTACACACACATGCACTCAGACAGCAGGGCAGTTTAATGGTATATTACATGCGCAATTGGTAGCCAGGTAGCCAGATATGGTTCTTGCATAGCGCCATAATCAAAGTCTCTCCCTAATTGACCCACAGAAAGAAAGCAAAGACTCGGCTGCAATTTCATACCAAGGGAGGCGCCACATAGTAACAGATCATACTCAACTCAAAATACTTAAGCCACTGTAACATCATATTTACATACACGTTGAATACTGTACATTACAGCCACTAACATTTAAGTGATTCTTTATCATAAGAATAAAGTTATGTAGTAAAGATGTGAAACTGAATAATAGATGGTTGAGCAGAGGAGAGGGCAGTCAGTGGTGTTGGCCCGCTGATAAAATTGGTGTGGCACCAACCCCTTTGGAAAGCTACATGCCATGAAAACTGGACAGTGTATTGCCTTTTAATTTCTATTCCACAGAGCTAACAAAAATGCAGTAGACTGTCAACTATAATAGCCCTCATTTGAGTGCAGATCTGCACCAAGGTTGAAAATCTCTATCAATAGGACATTTGCAGCTACTTCCTGAGTGTTATTACTAGTTCACAGAGTCAAAAACAAACAAATTGTCCAGTGATGTGAATGTGAGCGTAGATGGTTGTTGTTTGTCTACACTCCAGAATGTACCCAGTGAGAGACTGGCAACCAGTCCACGGTGTATCCTACCTCTCAAAAGTTGCTGGGATTGGCTCCAGCTCGTGCGATAGAAAATGGATGATATTTAAAATGTAGAAAATAGAAATAAATACTCGTCTCCTCATTATGGAAAGTTCTAAGGTATTTTGCTGGACTAAGTGCAAGGTTATGAGGTTCGGTCGATTAAAAAAAAAAAAAAAAAAAAAGAACAGAATTTGTCATACCCCACAGTCCATTGAAAAACATGCCAGAACGCAAGCTCACTATCGGCATCCAAAACGCATTTTGAAGCTTGTAAACAGACGATGACGAGATGTTAATTCCTACTCTTTGTTAAATATAAAACTTCTGCCCAGAAAGAAATACAGCACCATCTGGTGGGGAAATGCATATATTGGACTCATGTCCCATCACAAGCTCGCAGCGTTTGTTCAAATGTGCATACATGCGTGCGTGCGTGAGTGTATGTGTGCAGCTGTGCCCTCTCTCTGATGCGTAAAAAACATCCATTAATTGAATTCCCTCTAATTTTCCCCCCGTCAGCTCCACCTTGCAAAGCGAAACGCCCGCCTGCCACGCGTGCCATGCCACACTTCAGGTGTGCTGGATAATGGAGGATGACATTCGTGTCCCATCATGCCTTGGGGGCAACATGTGATACATGGCTTCCTTCTATGAAGGTTAAACTCGGCTCACCTGCCTTTGGCGTTTCATTAGCCACTTGTTAAATACTCTTTTGGTAATAAAATGATTAAAGGTTTTATTGCTTCCCTCAAATGAGGCCTTTTTTCAAATGGGTATAATGACTTTGGATATGCACGTAGTGCATGTGAGTGACTGTTGAGTGTATACGGGTGTGCAGACAAGTGCAAGCCCGGTGTGTGAAAGTATAATGACAGTGACAGACTTTATAATAAAGCTACCATTACTTTCAGCCAAACGGCCTGTGCCGTCATTAGGTTTAAAGCAGTCATACCTTTCCTCTAACATTCAAACAGACACATTTTACAAATGTGGCATCATCTGTGTCCTCAAGCAAAGTGAAGTATTTATACTCAAATGAATGGGCCTGACTATTTTTTACACCCCGAGTTAAGCACTGTGGCTATATCAACAGGACATAAAATATTATATTCAAGCCATTAAGCGGAACTACAAGCTTTGCCTTGGCCAATATGGCTCCTCAGTGAGTTGGTAAATCATCATATCTGGTGTCGTTTTGTCTGTAAAAAGCAGGGACTCAAACCCATGACGCAAAAGAATTAAGCAGCACCTCTCAAACAACCGTACTAACCACTACGCCACGAGCTGGACCACTTCAACCAGCACAGAATTTGTACTTGTAGTTTTCAAGTGATTCACAGCTAACCGCTTGGTGCCAAGTTGCCACAAGTAACCACTCTGTATTTTATTTGACTTGCCGCATGAGCGGCTAAAGCAGGGGTGTCAAACATACGTCCTGCGGGCCGGCCCGCAAGGAGGTTTGATCGGGCCCGCAGGATAATTTAAAAGTGAAAAAATGCATAAAAGACACGGAATGAATATTTTTAAGAAGATGCGATTCATGGAATATTCGCTAGGGGGACACACTTTTGATCAGAGGAAAAGACAACATTGTTTTGATCAGAGAAGAAGACAACAGCAGCCTCAGTCTGTCACCGAAACAGACCCAACACAGCAGACGCTATCAAGGACTGAATACTTTATTCTTTACACATATTATAGCACTCTCCTTAGTTTGTAAGGTGTGGGCAGGGATTACATTTAGATTTTATATGCTTGTGTAAATTATTTAAAAATTCCTTTATAAATCTCGTTTAATCCTAAAAGTGCATAACTATATTTTTTAATACCAATTACTTGTTAAGGTTTTGTGCCTTTGTACAGTCAGTGGGATCAGTCGCAATGCATATATGTGAATGATCAAAGTAAATTGCACATTTGTCTAAGGAAATCTTAGGTGCTTCATGAAATATTTTGTTCAAGATATGTTCATTAAATTTCAACATTTTCCTAGTGTTCTTGTGCTTCTTTAGACCAAAACAAAGACATATTTTGGTTATTTATAGCAGAGTATGGTATAATTTTTAATGGTCCAGCCCACTTGATCTAACTAGGCCGTATGTGGCCCAATGTGAAATGAGTTTGACACCCCTGGGCTAAAGTCACACGTTTTTAAAATACTGCGCCAAAATATGACGTTATGGCATACAAGCATCGAAAAGACATGAATAAGTGCAAAATAAAGTGTGTGATGTATAATTATGCAGACCAACATATCTAAACCTTTCCTGAATTTAACACAAGAGTCTCCTAATCCTTGTCAATATGCTTGGGGGAAAAAAAGCTCACGATGCGTTGCGTGTGAGCTTTTTTTTTTTTTTTTTTTTTTTATGATTCCTATACTGGCCTTGTCCAACACACATGCAGTTATGAGGCAACGTGACGGATTTCAAAAGATTAAAAGGTCTTACCAAAACAATGATAAGTGAAGAAATCCAAAGTGTCGACTTGAACATGGTGCTGAGACAGATGAACAGGGAGTCAATGGCTGTCATGGCCGCCAGTCAGACTTGATTCACACAGTTCGGGAACGAACTGAATGACGATCGGATCCCACAAAGGCAGACTCAAAAGAAAAATTCAATAACAAAAAACTATACATTAAAAAAAAAAGCGCTTCCAATGGCAAGTAAAAAAGAAACTCAGAGATATAAACGAAATGACAAAGGTAAAAACAAAGTCCACAAAAACAAAAGTCAGGTCAAAGACAAAAAAACTAAAACAAACTGTATTAGTTAGCTAAAGCGCAAAACTGGCTATGGCAAGATCAAGCAGTCCACAAAAACAACACTTGGGCAAAACCAGCAACAAGGATCTTGGCAATCCTTAAATACATGACTTAACCATGATGATCAAATTGGAAGCAGGTGTGCATGCTGGAGGAGAAGCCCTCCACTGCCATCTGCTGGAGAGACCCAAGAACAGGATCATGACATTATTTGTTGATTTTTGACCCAACAAAAACATGACAGGCATGCAACCCAATAAATGGTTAATTTGAACCAACAATTTGGTTGCTTCCATAAGAAATAACCCAAAATATTGACCCAACACAAAAAAATCCAAAAACTTGAGTAAATGGAATAACCCAGCTGTTTAGTGTAGTTTGCTAAAACATCCACAAACAGGTGATTCACTAATGCGGGGTTTGCGATATATTCTTCTTTGCTTCTCATCTAATTCTCCCAATACATATTTCTGAAGTTGAAAAATAGCGCGAAAAGTTCAAAATAAAGCACAATGCTCACTGAACTGAAGTCTCATGGGAGTGTCAATTTGGCAATTTTATGTGATTTTAGAAGTAGATTTTTCCTCAAATTCCAAATTGTCTCTGACTCTTGAACAATGTACAGTAAATTTAAAAAAACTAAGTAACATGGCATTATTTCTGTTGTGTTCAAATCAATGGATAGATTCTGACTAAACCATTGTAAGTTTTTAATCCTTTCATGCACAAATAATAATAACCTGTAACCTGATGACCCGATAACCTGTCCACTGTCGTAGCTGCTGTCCCTGAAAGGGTTAATATGGAAGGTGGTGACCAATTCTTAGAGCTTTTGTTCGTGAAATGAGTGGGTCAACCTCCCTCCGGCCAAAGGAGTCCAGTTCATTTGATATATGATGGCAGTCCACTTGTCTTGACTCCAGTGGACCCTGTCCAACACCTGTTCTCCCATCAGGGGATGCTGTGTTGACGTGGCTCGGCTACGCCACCACACAGATTGGTACTGCACAGTTGGAGCAGTGGAGAGGATGAAATATGAGGGTCCCTGCTATGAAATGTAAACACTAATCGGGAAGGAGGTTCTCCATGGGAATAAATGGTCCTTTTGTGAAAATATTGCATCATTAGATCTGCATGAATTAATGAATTCATAATAATTGCAGATGAACCAAATATGTGCATATGTGTAAGGTGTATGCACTTAATATATTTCATTTCTGATAATACTTTCCTAACCCAAAAACAAAGGGTTTGAAGCAAACAACAAAATAACCAAATAAAGTATTATTTTGTTCCAGTTCTAAGGGCTCTCTTGTCTCAGAATTATCATTCAAGGATGGCACAAACCTGCTGAAAAAGAAACCATTAAGTGCAAGAACTAATTTCAAACAATTTTTCACAAAAGTCTACTCATTCAAAATTTTTGAGTTATTGTTTGTCCTGAATATCATTCCAATTTCGCACAAAAATATTTGGTCTACTCACATTGTAGTATCAGGCAGTGTAAGACCCATGAGTGCAACTAACCAATGCAAAATTTAAAAAAAATTTAGGCTGATATTCATCTATGCATCCATGCCATGAGGTAGTAAAGCATTCCCATACCAAGATGCCCCCATCACTTCATACTTGGGATGAGGTTTTAATGGGGTATCGGTGTGCCTTATTTTCTCCATCCAAGTTATGTATTCTTTTCAAAGAACAAACAACAGTTTGCCAGTAGTGCTGTGAAACATCCAGGCTCACCTTTGCAAACTTTGAATATGCAGCAATCGTTTTCGGACAGCGGTAGCTTCCTCTGTGCTGTCCTCCATCTTGATCCATTCTTGTGTCATGTTTTACTTATCATACATTTGTTAACGAGATTTTGGCATGTGCAAAAGATTTCTGAAAAACTTTAGCTGACACGCTAAAATTCTGCTTCACCTTAATGAGTGTTCTGCCATGGGCTGTTGGTGACATATTTAACAGGGCTGCCAATTGTAGGCAAACTGCTTTATGTTTTTTTTTATGGGGCAAGGCAGCTTTAACTAACACCCCTTGTCACATTGATTGGATGCCGTGTTGGATTGCTTCAGATTTAGATTACCTCTTGAAGAATTTATTACCTTGGAATTCACATTCTTTTCTACTCTGCACTGCGAATAATTTACAAGGTGTGTCCAGTAAAACATGTACACTTTGAATTTGTTTTTGTGAGATTGTTTTTATCCTTTGTTGTGCCTTCAGATCAAGATCAAATATTAGGGCATTCCATTGAGGTGCATACTTTTTCTTGCAACTGCATGCATGCATATATATACAGTACGTTGTCCAGTGGAAATGTAAATGTTGTCTTCAGTTTGTCCAGTAGAGGGCAAGATAAAGCCATAAATTCATAATTGGATAGCAGGTGATTAGGATGTAATTATTCCTTTTATAAATTAAATTTTATTTTAAATGTTTGAGAGCATGCAAATACATAAATGAAAACACAATTTCAGTTAGAGAAATAATATATTGCATTTAATAGTCGTTTGGAGAATAATTATTCTTTTGTCAGATCA
This sequence comes from Hippocampus kuda, assembly GCA_901007745.1. NCBI lineage: Eukaryota > Metazoa > Chordata > Actinopteri > Syngnathiformes > Syngnathidae > Hippocampus > Hippocampus kuda. The sequence continues at coordinate 19,140 of CAAKHF010011061.1, forward strand.
TTTCTGAATTAATCTACCTAAATGAAGCATATCTATCAGAGCACTTTTTTTCGAATTAGTAATTTAACAGAGAGCCACATATTCTTCACCGGGCTACTTAGAGAAACAAAATGTAGTCTATCGCCCTACAAGATTCATTTAACTGTATACATTTTTGTTTATGTATGACTGGGGGGGGGGTCGTTTTTTTTTTTAATTTCTAAAGAAAGGAAAAGAAGTCCAAGAAGATGAAAGATGTAACTTGACATGTACGATTTTGGACGGTACCAATACGGCCGGCAAACGAGGGGGAGGTCTTGTCGTCTCACAGGGATCAAACCAAAAGTGATGACACGGGCGACCCGCAGTTTGTCTCAAGCCAGTGAGATGGAGACAGCTGGGTGAATTTATCGACGTTTCCTCACTAATTGTTACGAACTTTGTCCCTCCCGGTAGCAAAGGTGAGTACTGTTTAATTGATATTTTCGGTTTGTGTTCCCGTAGCACACATTTTGCCAACTTCTTCACTCAGAGTAGAATGATGCTGCGTCTCACTCAGACAAAAAACAATCAATAATTTGTACGCGTTGAAGGGCGTTTAATCTCAAATTCAACAATATAGCCTACAATAGTCATGATACATGTGGAAGGTGGAAGCATGGTTTTGGTTACTTTGTCCATGCACAATATATTTGCCTTTTTTACCCCAAAATTAACACTTCCCGATAACTTTTTTTTTTGTTGTTGTTAATACACATTTTGTGTGGCGTTAACTCATACAATGCATTTCACAACCAATATATTCGTCTGTTCATGAGTTTTAATTATTACAACATACAGATAATTTGGAAACGTGAGTGTTATAACATCAGTGTAGCACTGTTGTGGGCCACTGGACACATGGACTGTGCAATTCATGTATTTATTATTATTATTATTTTATTTTATTTTTATTTTTTTATCAAGAGTCCTTCTTTAGTTTTTGCAAATATTATTTGCAATTCTTCTCATATGTCTTCCAGTTTTGGTGACAAGTATTTGGAAAAAAAAAAACCAAAAGATCAAACATCCAATGGGTCACATTGACGCATGATTATATAGGTGTACAGCACCAAGGAAACAAACAAAAAGGGGGTTAATTAGAATGTAATAATGAATTTTAAAAAAATCCATAAAATATGATTTGTACAATCAACAAATTTACATATTCCATTGACTACACATTTAGCCTTTTTTAAACTCTTCAAATTGGTTGGCCCATCTGTCAGTTTTTAAAAACAAAGTGGCTCTTAAGGCCAAACATTTGCCAACTCCTGTTGTAGCCTGTTAATATAATCCTCGAACAAACATTTATTGTTTATTTAACATTTTGTATTTGTGCTAACTATGAAACCACCAGGGTTTTGTTTGGAAAACATTTGAAAAAGCTGTGTGAGCGTGCGCGTGCATGCACTAGTGCATGTATGCACACCGCATTCATGTGCTGACATGTAAATAAACAGTTTTTGTTGTGAGTCATGATGACAGGGAAGGTACTTCATGTTGTGCATGCTCAAAATCTAGATTGTCTTGACGCTAGACAACACACGCTCCCCGAGAGGTACTGGAGAAAGAAAGCAAGGAATAATCATCTCAAGGACGTGTAGCAAAAGTAACTGGCCGTGCAGAATCAGAATTATTTTTATTGGCCAAATATGTTAAAACCTCTCTGCTGCCATTGCCAAACCTTAACGCTCTGTAGAGCAACGAAATGTCCAACCAACAAGGCGACACAGTCTTCTGCTCGTGAAAATAGGCCAGTTGTGGATGAGAGTAGTGGTTAGCCTCATAAGCTTCAGCTCTTCCTATCGCCACTTTTTAACTATTCATACTAATGCGACCGCCGGAGAGGCAGTGAGAAAGGAGGGCGCAATGTGACTCTACATCTTTGTCGCCAAAATGTTGTGACCAATAACTTGCGGGCGACAACCGTGAGAACTTTATTCATATCGCAAACAGGCACCAACCAACATCATGTGATTGGTAGCACGGTCATTTGCAAACTAAGTCTGTCCTCAAATACAGAAAAGCACAAGTGAAATAGAAACAATAAAACAGAGACAAACTGAATTTTTGAGAGACTGGCTATGCAATGGAACACAAGATGAGGCTGACACATTGATGAGAAACACATGTGCCAGCATAGTGGTGAGTTGTGTTTTTAATCATTTGCTTTTATTTATTTCGATGCCGTTATATCAAAAATCTGCCTTGATGTGAAATCATCAAGTGGCACAAAAAAGTTTGACGACCTCTATACAGCGCTGGAAATCAACTTTTTATCACATTAGAGTTGACTCCAAAACAATCTCTTGTCATTCTGAAAGGGCATCTGGTGTAAAATAAATGGATAAATACATTGTGCCAAACAAAACTCGCTACGGCAACCCCGATGGCACAAGCTGAAAGGTGCAACAATAACAACAAAAACACAAATGTACAGATAGTCGTTATTGCAAAATAAAGTGTGCAATTGTGCTCTTATGCAATTAACTCAATTTTGCACTGAGGCAGAGGGTCAACGCTCTGATGAATACAGTAACAATGACACAGACATGCAATTTTGCACCATGAAATTGCACAACAACTGTTTAAGAAGTTAATGGCCAAGGGAAAGAATCTTGTGCAATGTGTGCCGGTTTTTCTGTGCGTTGTGCAAAAGCATCGATTCATCTCATTACCGATGACGTCATAATGTGTTCACACGTGGACGTTTCATTGTGTGGCCTGCTGTGTGTGTGTGTGTTCGGTGGAGGGGTGTTGACCTGTCAGTGGGCCAGTTGGCCATCCTCTGCCATCGATCCAACGTCAGTTGAGAAAACTGTGAATGAGGGCATTTCGTCGGGGTCATAGGTCAGCACTGGGCATAGAATGGAGGGTCAGTTTGTGTGTGACATTGCTTTGCATGTGTTTGGGCCTATCTATCCGCATGCAAAGTGGCTGCTGCTGCCGTTCTTGCTATGCTGACGCGATGACACTGTTCGTACATACTGTAGCGCGTACATACAGTGTGTTTTTCATGCATACACAACGGTGTGTGCTTGTGCCTGGATTTGTATGTGTAACATGATCTGCTCTCTCCAAGGTGCCGGGGTGGAGGATGGACACTGCAATCCAGCTTGTCAGACTGAAAAGAGGGAAAGAATAGCAGGGATGGCGCGTGTGTGCGTGTGTGTGCGCGTGTGCGTGTGTGTGTGTGTGTGTGTGTGTGTGTGTGTGTGTGTGTGTGTGTGTGTGTGTGTGTGTGTGTGTGTGTGTGTGTGTGTGTGTGTGTGTGTGTGTGCACGCTCAGTGGAGGCCTGTCCTAGTTTCCTTCCCCTCACCAGGGAGCCAGAGGATCCAAGGACTGACGCACATCACCTGACAGCCGCCCCTCTGCTCCGCGACCCTACGCCGTGTGCGTGCGAGTGTGTGCGCTTCACTGATGGAGTGTTTGAACGTGTGTTGATGTCACAAGACGGGAATGTGTGCCAAAGTGATGCGAGAGCGAATTTGGGGATCCGTCACTGGGAGTGTCATTGTGTGTGTGCCTGTTTAATCAGTGAATTTTGCTGTATTGATCCCATAAAGT
>CAAKHF010011062.1:0-10849 GCA_901007745.1 Hippocampus kuda
AATATGGAGATGTTGTCTATCTTACACTGACGTGCGCTGGCTCAGTCGGGGTTCTGCACTGTCACGCTTCTCCTCTCTTAGACAGCAAATCAGTGAGTTTTTGGCTGAAAAGGGACAACCTATGCAAGAACTAAGTGACCCTATGTGGCTGTCAGATTTGGGTTTTCTGGTTGATATTACAAAGCACCTTAATATCCTCAACACCAGTCTCCAGGGACCAGACGCAGTCATAAGCCAATTATATTCACACATCAAAACCTTTGGAATTAAGTTGAAATTGTTTGAACGACACCTGTCGCAGACACAACCCAATACTGCACACTTTCCAGCGCTGCAAGAAATCATGATATGTGGATATGTGCATTGCTTGTTCATTTCCCTGTTGTTCGAGTCAAAGTTTTGTTTTGTGAGTATTGAAAAGTCATGGTGATATATTTTATGTTTCAAATGTTGCAATTTGCACGCAGGAGACTTCTGTTTCAGAAAAAGTCGAGTGAATCTTCAGTTGCATGTGATATACCTGTTTCAAATGAACCAAAAGAAATGCTTAAGTTTGTTGAAATTAAAATAAAAATGGAAATGTGAAACAGACTGGCTTGCTAAAATTTGTTTAACAATATTGTTGGTCAATGTAAAGAATGTCAGCCAAGGTCGGCCCCCCGACATTTTGCCACATAAAATCTGGCCCCCTTGGCAAAAAGTTTGGACACCCCTGACTTAATACAATCCATCCCTCCATTTTCCGATCCGCTTGTCCTCACAAGGCCCGCAGGGGTGCTGGAACCTATCCCAGCCATCTTCGGGCAGTAGGCGGGGGACACCCTGAACCGTTTGCCAGCCAATCGCAGAGCGCACAGAGACAAACAACCATCCACACTCACACTCACATCTCGGGACAATTTAGAGTCTTCCATTTACCTGCCATGCACGTTTTTGGAACGTGGGGGGAAACCAGAGTACCCAGAGAAAACCCACACAGGCCTGGGGAGAACATGCAAACTCCACATAGGGATGCCGGAGCTGGAATTGAACCAAGTACCTCTGCACTGTGAGGTCGACGCGCTAACCACTGGACCCACCGGGCCGCCTCACTTAATACCACATGTTTCAATAGTTTATTTTCATTGCAGATCGAATGTGATCATTTTGTTGACTCTGTGCAAAATGGGCAGGGTGAGGATTTTTCAAAGTTCACTTCAGTTCAAGTTGTTGAATATAGCAACATAAAAAAAAATAAACTACTTCTACTATTACTCATACTAATAATAAATTTTATTTGTACAGGGCTTTTCATGACATTCAAAGACACTTTACAAGAATTCGACTACTTACAGAGTCAAAAAAAAATTCACCTAAGTTCTCAGAGTTATACAACACTTCTAAAAGTGAACACTAATGAAAAACATCATGATATAGGATGGACACAGAAGAAGCAAGGCCGATGACCATAATCACAAATTGAAAGCAGTTGTAAAAAAAAAGGTGGGTTTTGAGGTGTGAGTTTGAATGAGGGTACAGTCACGGATGTGTATTAGAAGAGATTTCCAGCGGTTATGGCGAAGGCTCCGTCACCCTAGGTGTATGTGTGTGTGTGTGTGTGTGTGTGTGTGTGTGTGTGTGTGTCATCTGAATGTGAATGGCTGTCTTTCTCTATGAGTCAGTCCTGTGACTGACTGGTCCAAGGTGTACCTTGCCAGCTGGAATAGATTCTGACTCCCCTGTCACCCTGAAGAAGCTCAGCATGAATAGATGGTGCTGGTGGCATGCATTTCCTTCTGTTTATTTAATAATAGCTCTCGTCGACCACAATCTGGCACGCTTTCTTCCATATAGAGTACAATTATGTTCAGTCTGAACATATCAGACAGGAACTGACTCACGGTGCTATTTTTCTATTATAGCTTCTCTATGGTCTTATGTGAGACTTCCAAGTACACTGGAGTGTGCTGTATGGGATGAGTTATCGACATGAATAATTTGTATTTAAGCATATAGATCAGGTAAATCAGGATCCTTTAGCGCATCACCAATTATAATTAATACAGGTATGTACTGTACGTCAAGCTTTCTTGAGAAACACAGTAATTGCTTGCGGTAAAGCTTCATTATTTGGCTCTCTTACCTTTCTGAATGAATAATGTTGGCCATTACACACTGAGCCACTGAGGTTTACAAGTTGTTTCTGTTTTGCGCTCTACTCAATTTGCAGAGGACTCGGTCAGAGCAAAATTACATTCATGGCATTCAGAGCGATTTTTGAACTGCGGGTCAGACATTTGAGAAGGGATGTTCACCATATGCATACGATCACTTGTGACAGCATGTTAAATATTTCTGCAGAACTAGTTTATTGGTGGATGATCTCCATGGGGTAAATATTGTTAAGAGGCACATAAGGCCATGTTTCCATCGAGCAATTTAGTTCACTTTTCAAGGGAGCAGAAGTATTGGACTGCACATTATTATTTTAACAGAAAGTAATAATAATAATATATTTCATTTCTAAGCGCCTTTCAAAACACTCAAGGACACCTTACAATCAAAACAAGAACAATAAAACCACAGATAAAATTATAAATAATAAAGTGAGAGATTAATTTAAACTGAGTACAGTATGCGTTTTGAGATGTGATTTGAATGTGGGAAGAGAATCAATATTTCGGATATTGGGTGAGAGTAAGTTCCAGAGTTTGGGGGCAGAGCGAATAACACTTAATATTTGGTGACATAACACTTAGGCCGACTACACACATAAAGATAATCGGGCTGTTTTTGTCCCGATTTTGACCCTTCCCTACCAAAGACGTCAAACGCCAGACAATCATTTGTCTTATAAGATAGTCTTATACAATTATCCTTATGTGTGAGGTGTGGATTTGTCTCAAAGTAGGGTCCACAACCAGTCGGGGCTGGCAATCTAATGAACGTGTTCAATATTTACGACAAAAATCTTCTTGTGTTGGGGCGGGAGGTTCTCCTGACTGAGTTCTCCTGACCTAGTTGACTCAGCAATCTGTGACGTGACGGAATGTAGCCAATCAAAGGGTAATATCCTACCCAATGTTCACTCATCCATTTTCTAAACCGCTAATCCTCCCTCACTGGGGTTGCGCGAGAGTTGGAGGCTATTCCAGATGTCTTCCGGTGGTCGGTACAGAGCACCCAAGGCCAGATGGAAGGGGCAAAATAACTTTGTGTTCCCTCTACGTGATTGCGATATGACACAAATTTTTTTTGCAAATTGAGAATTTCTTTAAAAAATGCAAAAACAACAAAGTTGGAGCGTTCTCTTTTCATGTCCATAATGTCCACATTTCTTGTCTGCAATAATCGTTCAAAGTCCTCCAAGTATACTCTTTCTACCTCCAACGAACTGCTCATGTCGAGAGGAGCCAGATTAGGTGACTTGGGGATCTGATTAGGATGCCTCCTGGACGCCTCCCCGGTCACGTGTTCCGGTTTATGTCCCACGGGCAGGAGGCCCCGGGGATGAGCCAGGACACGCTGGAGAGACTATATCTCCCAGCTGGCCTGGGAATGTCTTGAGATCCCCCGGAAAGAGCTGGAAAAAGTTGCTGTGGAGAGGGAAGTCTAGGCTTCCTTGCTAAGCTGTTGCCCCTGCGACCCAACCCCAGATAGGCGGTAGAAAATGAATGGATGGATGGATGGATGGCAGAAGAAAAACTTGAACATAGTTTCTGCTGTCGGTGTGCAGAGCATGCCGTGCTCACAATTTATGAATGCAGCCTGCGGCTCGGCATTTATTCTTCATTTTGCAGTTAAATTAGTTCAATTTATTAAGTGTAACAAGTGTTTAGGAGGTTGGGAAGGGAACCAACGTCTGTGGGGGTTAGTCAAACTCAGGACACGACTGTGAAGAAAAAAAAAAACCCATTACTGAAGCTATAAATATTTTAAAAACTGACAATGAAAACATCCCACAAAACCTGTATTCAAACAACAATCACAAGGTCATGCTTGTTGGAAATGGGGCCATCCTGTTTTGTATGTCAAGGTGTCCCAGGGTGACACACGCAGTCGACATTATAGTAGATACGCCTGCATAATTAAATGAAATCGCTCTGTCAAAACGTCTGCCTTTAGAAAGATCATAATTCTTTGATAGATATCTAGTTTTGGAATTAAGTCTGAATGATTTATTGTATCTGTCATGGCAGTGGCCGTCCAAAACTGTCAGCGGTAAGGAGATAATTTTGGCCGAAACCATAGAAAGACCAAAAGATAATTTAATAGATAATAAGATAATTTAATCGATGAGACGGCGCCAAGTCGCAATGCCAGCTGGCGTGTATCCGTTTGTGAACCAGATAGACGTTATGTCATAAACATGTATAATTGTGCTTGTCCTACACCAGGGGTCGGGAAACTTTTTGACTAAGAGAGCCATATAAGCAAAATACTTGGAAATGTATTACAGCCCCAGTTGGAATTGTAAATATATATATATATATATATATATATATATATATATATATATATATATATATATATATATATATATATATATATATATATATATATATATATATATATATAATATATATATATTTTATTTATCTCGTATGTATTACTGTCGTCACACCTGGAGTTATCCTATTTGGCAAAATAAGTTTGGCAACCTCTCAGTATGATACATTGTGGTTTTACACCATGGAAAAAAACACAACAATGACAGCTTGACACATCACAGATGAAGCTCTTAGACCGATCGGTACATTCAGGGTATGAATTTGAGGGAATGAGTGAGGGAAAACTATTGTGTAAGACACCCGACTGTTGCAAATAGTGTTTGACTTCCAATAAACAAACAGCAGTTCCGAGCAGGCCATGACTGAAGCGTGAAAGGAATGATTAGTTAGGGGAAATGGCTTGGTCACAGTGCAAGTGTAGAGCGAGTGTATTTTCAGCAGCGTGTGGAAAAGCAGGCGTCCAGTTCATATCATAAGCTCATTATATCGCAGCCATAAAGTGATTATGGCTCCACTAAAGCATTGTTCTGCTGTTGACAAGATTAGCTGTGACTTTAGCGAGACACGATTATGGTTCCACGCCGCGTAAGCGTTTGCTTGCTTTTTTGAAGCCAATTTTTTGTTGAAGCGTTTTTTGAGTTGTTGACTCTCTGATTGCTCTTTGTGTTGTCTTTGTCCAAGGTTTCCAAAAAGTGTGTTTTCTTGCACATTGAAGAACCCTGATCTACTAATTATTCCTGTTCGTGTTTCAGTCTGACACACTGTATTCATATAATTGCTGAATAACTTATTTGTATCAACTCATCGCACATGGTTATGTTGGAACACATTTTTTTGTGACAAATGTGCAATGTCATGCTATCAAATAAAATATTTCATTCAAACATTGACAACAAGATAATGACAACACTGCTCAGTGCAACACGGGTGTCTGTCAAGTTTAAAACATCCGAAGCATGTCTATCTGCGTGAATGGTTGATTGGTGAACATGTATGACCTACCACACGGCATTGTTATTGTTTTCGGATTAAGAAGGTGCTCTCTGTCTTTTTGCAGAAGAAAACGGGGCTTCTGAAAACACAGGAGAAGGAGCGGTGGAAGGAGAAAAGGGTCGTGAAACGGCCAAAAACGGAAGCCGAGGAGGTGGAAGAGGAAGAGGAGAATGTTCAGCCTATTGTCGATCCACTGGAGAATGGATTCTTTCATCATGCACAGCGAGAGCAAGAGAGGATGAACGAGAGGCTGCTCAAAAAAACGTACTCCAAGAAGAACAAAATGGTCAGTGTCGTCTTCTTGGGCTCTTTAAGTGGGCAGTTGCATTGGCTTGGCAGTTCTGCAGTACATTCGTGACAACGGAGAATGTATTTTTCATGTGGAGTGAGAACTAACCACCCTCTGGCTTCCAATTGAGTTAATGTTACCAGTAAGTCTCGTCAGCTAATGCCCCTCTCCCACAATTCCTTTTGGGGCCAGCCTTTCCCAAATTTAGAGTGACTTTTAATTGAGGGTCACTGATTGTCAGAATAATATGCTGTAGGCTTTGTTTTATTCTGACTATCAAGTAAGCATACATTTTCTTGGCAAGTCTTGTCACCAGTGGGTGTTGTTCTTGTGCTTCACTACTTTTCTGTAAAATCGGAGGCGCTCGTACTGTGACGTTGCTGATATATGAGGCAGTCACCTTCCTTAGCCCCAACATCAGACGGACCAGACATGAGATAAATGTTTTCATATTTCTAGTTTGGATGGGTTTGGCTTTCCGGTTGGCAGACTTAAATATGCATTGATTTTGCGAGTGGACTTATTAGGCTGATCTGAACGCACACCCGGGTGCACATTTTTAGTTAACCCAAAGTTAACCTAAAGTGAGTCACTCACACGACTCAGATATGAGCACTGCAGTGCTTCCCACATGTAATTAGTTCTAGACTCTGTATAATGAAACACCACTTTCTTAATGTAATCCATATTATTTCACAGGCCGTCCAACTGAACATGTCGCTCCCCTTATTTCTGACAAAATTCAAGTCAGAATGATAAACATGGTGCTGTTGTCCTCTACTCTGTATTTGTCACTGGCTGATGTGGTTATATTTATCATATATGGGTGTTGAAATCTGACCGGACATGATAGTGCAATCGCCACAGAATAATCTAAGGTGCATCTTGTACTTTTCAATGTATATTATACCCCATGGTCCTATCAAGGAGTTTGAGGATGTGGACCTATTAAGACCACACCGTTGGTTTTGTAAGATCATGTTAGTTTTACAAATGTATCTTGTTGACAGATACATTTAACAGATAAAACCAGGTGTCTGATAATCTACTTATTCCATCTCCTTTTTTCCCCCCAAATAAGTATCAACATCGGAGAGTTGAGAAAGAATTCTGTGTTTCATCAAAATTGAAAATTGGAAACATAAGAATCGTATCAATTCCTATCCCGAGTCACAGGTGAATCTCATCCAGGCGAGGGAAAATGTTTATCGATGTTCAAGTACATCAGAGAGGGGCTTGGAGCCGTGCTTTGTCTGGTCCTGCACTGAGGACCTATTACCCCTGCGTGACCCTGCCAGGGGCATAAAACCCCAGACAACTTAGCTCCTTCGTCATCTATTAACATGTTCGGAATGTGGCGCATGCTTCTGACTGCATTTCTGTCTTTTTTTTTTCTGCCAGTATTATTTACTAATAAAGTATTGCAAGTTTTTTTTTTTAATCAATTCAGCATATGCATGGCAATCCATCAAAGAATGGATTGTTCCTCCCACCACTTCTGACTGCTGAAGTGTGTTTGTTTATGCAGAAAGGGCCTGCCACTGTTCCTGTGAGATAGTCTGTCAATGTGTTAACAACTTGTTTAAATGGACGGATATTTTCAAGTTCCTGTCTGAGAGGCCATTATCCACCATGGTGCAATTGAAGAGGTGGGGAAATGTAGCAGAAAAAGCCAACAAAATAATGAGCGTTATGTAGCTTCTGGGCCTCTTCCTCAGATAAAAATATCTCATACATTTCCTGGGGAAATTAACATGACTGCAAATTAGTTTGGCTGTGATATTTAATTTGTAGTAAACAATTATATATCTAGCTGACAGAACTCTGGAAGTTGAAATAGTCCACAATGACAAAATCACATCTACAGCTGTTGCCAAAAATATATTTAACATATATGTCGGATATGTATTTAAGGAATACAAAACAAGTGTCTTTTAAATTGCTTTAAAAAAATGCAGCTCTTATTCTTCTCGTAGCTACATCGTTTTGTGTCATGGAATCACAGTAATGGTTTCCGAAGCAGTGCAAAAGCTACGGGTGAAATGTCACATTGATCTTCCTTGACTGACATGGGAACCTTAGCATTGCCTTAATACACATTCAGTATATACAGTACATTTTTAGATGTGCAGGTTTTTGGAATGTCTGTAGTACTTACTAGATGTCTAAAAAAAAATCTTTCCACCTGCCTGATATTTTGTTGTGTGCACACTTTTATTTTACTCCGGCCTCACAGTAAAGAGGTGCAGGGTTCGATTTCAGCTCCGGCCTTCTGTGTGGAGTTTGCATGTTCTCCCCGTGCCTGCGTGGGTTTTCTCTGGGTACTCCGGTTTCCTCCCACATTCCAAAAACATGCATGGCAGGTTAATGGAACACTCTAAATTGTCCCTAGGCGTGCTTGTGAGTGTGCATGGTTTTTCGTCTGTGGATGCCCTGCAATTGGCTGGCAACCAGTTTAGGGTGTCGCTCGCCTACTGCCCGAAGACAGCTGGGATAGGCTCCAGTACGCCCGCCTTGATAAGCGGACTAGAAAATGGTTGGATGTTGCTGATGTTTTTTTATTTTTATAATAGTACCATTTGTTGTTCTCACTATACCGCTCACTTTTTTCATAGTTTGGCTGGTCTTGCAAGTTGTAAATATTAATGTTAAATCTTGGACTCACGCCCGAAATCAAACAAGTCAATCAAATTGAGCACTGTCATATAATGTGGTAAAAGGCATTATTGAGGAATGATACCTTTTGAAACTAAGTCTTGTAATAGTTTTATGATGTAAGAAAAGTTTGATTTGCACCTTCCTCTGTTTGTAATAAAAAATAGATATAGTGGGAATGTTTTATCTTTGCTGTAAAAAGATGCTTGCAGCATACTCAGCATCATGCCTTTGACCTTCAGCACGCTTCATTGGAACTATGAATAACACATAACGCTGACCCGTATAAATAAGCGACACAAACACACACACACATACACACACAGCACTGTTGTCCAGTAGTGATATACTCGTGCGATATTAGTGCTACACACACACACACACACACACACACACAAACACACACACACACTCCCCCCCCCCCCCCCCACCCCCATTAACAATGTCACATATGAAAACCCTCCAGACACTATACTCTATTATTCCAACTCTCCCTTGGGCAAACGTCTCACTACAAGTTCAGCCTGTGGACAAGAAAGGGTGGCCTGAGTCATTGGCAGTTAGGGAGGGTGCTCAGGATAACTGATACTCCGAGGCATGCTGTTATTTGGTGTGGCCCCTGAGTGGTTGCAGCTCAGCCCAGGATACTCAGACCATATTTCTAGCCACATTGACATACCTGCAGTTCATTTCACCTGTAGCTCAAGTGAAATTGCACGATGAGTCATTTTCACTGAAGTCCTGATAACTGTATTTCACACCGAAAGCACAGTGTATAGAAATAGCTGTCAAATGATCTGTACACTGTAGATAACATAAGTAATAAGTGGACTGTATAATAAAACAGCAGTGAAGATGTTCAGTGGTTATGGATGTTCTCAGGAATGTCCTTGTTCACCGAGTATGCATTTGTACTGATCATTCAAAATACTTTTACAAAGATAATATTCCAGGTTTTCATATCTATTTTCAGAGCAGTAATTAATGTAACAATGTTTATTTATTAGTGTAGATGTACTGCATGCACAAAACAAAAAAAAATCCTCCCTCCACATTTCTCACCTTGTATAGTTGGAATTCATGCCCAACAAATCAAATGTGCACTAGGTGTATATGCTTTTTAGAAAATGGCTCAGAAAAAAAGTGGATTGATCAGTAGCACACCAAGTTACTGCCAACTACAAGAAGGGGAGACGTAATACCTTTGTAGAGCCGAATTATCTATAAAGTTGTCCAAATGTTTTGTATGCTTTAAACAATAGATTTATTGATTCCCTGAATTCCCTCTAATTTGGAATACATGTTGCTGATGAGGCGACACGGTGGACGACTGATTAGCACGTCCGCCTCACAGTGCAGAGGTGCAGGGTTTGATTCCAGCTCTGGCTTTTCCTGTACGCGGTTTGCTTTGTTCTCCCCGTGCCTGCGTGGGTTTTCTCCGGGTACTCCAGTTTCCTCCCACATTCCAAAACCATGCATGGCAGGTTGTTTGGACACTCTAAATTGTCCCTAGGTGTAATTGTGAGCACGGATGGTTGTTTGTCTCTGTGTGCCCTGCAATTGGCTGGCAACTGGTTCAGGGTGTCCCAAGCCCACGGCCCGAAGACGGCTGGGATAGGCTCCGGCACGCCCGCGACCCTTGTGAGGAGAAACAGATTAGAAAATGGATGGATGTTGCTGATGTTTCTTTTGCTTTTATAATCCTACCATATGTTTTTCTGACGATAAAGATCACTTTTTTCATAGTTTGGCTTGTCCTGCAACTTGTACTCAGGTGCACCGTGTAAATATGAAAGTTAGAGCTTGGACTCACACCCAAAATTAACGTTTGCCAACCGCTGAAAGAAAGTGGAAGAAGAAATGGAAGAAGATGAAAAAAAATGTCACGGTTTGGAATCCATCCAGACCTTGTTCGCTGCTGTCAACACGATTAGGGAATGGAGATTTTGGGTGCAAGTCCCAGCTCTACTGTTCTTGGTCTCGATTTTTGTAAAATATGTATATTTCCCTTGAAATATGTGTGGACTGGTTTGATATATATATAAAATCTCCCAACCCACAGTTTGGTGCTTCGATTCCCTGCCATTGTGACCATGTTAAAGTGTCCTTGAGCAAAATACTGAACCCCCAGTTGCTCCTGATGCTGTACCCTGCGCCTGACTGGCGACCAGTTCAGGTTGTAGTCTGCCTTCTGCCCGAAGTCAGCTGGGATAGTGTCCAGTGCCGCCCCCCCCCCCCACCCCCCGCCCTCCCCAATACTGTCCAGGGTAAGCGGTGTTTTAAACCAGGGGTCCCCAACCTTTTTTGCCCCACGGACCGGTTTATGTCAGACAATATTTTTAGGGACCGGCATTTAAGATGTGGCGGATTAATACAACAAAATAATATGGTATGAGCTGCATGAAAACTGTGGTGTTTTCGA
>CAAKHF010011063.1:4575-37994 GCA_901007745.1 Hippocampus kuda
TATGTGAAGTATAGCAGAAAAAATTCGGTGACCATTTTACGGCCTTCCAATTGGGTTTAATGTATTGCTCTGCCCTCTTGCGGAAATAATGGAACACTGCAGGTGAAACACCGCGAGTGAGTTGGTGGTGTTTTTTGAACATAAAAACATATACAGTAATAAGTTGACAGAAAGTAAAGGAAAAGACAACAGGCATCATATAGCACAATAAAGGTGAATACATTGGGACGCCCTCAATGAGTATATTTATTCCGTCTCAAATGACAAAGTTCGTGAAAATAATTCTGATCGATGACGCATGATTTAAGTTCAATCGAACATTCATATTGTTGATTATATCGATGAAAGTCTTTTTCCTGGCTTTCTGAGCTAGAGTTTGCCTGTCATTTGGCTTTTTTTCAAGCTTCCCTATGTGAAGTATAGCAGAAAAAATTCGGTGACCATTTTACGGCCTTCCAATTGGGTTTAATGTATTGCTCTGCCCTCTTGCGGAAATAATGGAACACTGCAGGTGAAACACCGCGAGTGAGTTGGTGGTGTTTTTTGAACATAAAAACATTAAGAGTAATAAATTGACAGAAAATAAAGGTAAGTAAAAAAGGAAAAGACAACAGGTATCATATAGCACAATAAAAGTGGATAAATTGGGACGCCCTCAATAATTTCAACACAATTAGAAGAGGGCAGAGGCCGGAAGTTGGATAGCAAATAAATTAACACAGGTGTGAGCCAATATGCGTTAGCAGTGGTCGTCCGAAAAAGGTGAGTAAATACAAAGAATATAGATGTACTCTCTACGGAAGCGTGCAGCTGTCAATGTGGAAAAAAATGTTTTGACTGACAAATACGTTCAAACTAGTAGATCGAAAATATTTAAATACATTCCAACAAAGATTTTAAAATACTTGCAAAAACGAACGTAATTGTAGGCTAAATGTGAGAAACGCAATTTCCCATAATGCCATGTGGTGTTGATTTACGCATGCGCATATTCCGTGGCATTGTTGGGGAATAAACTAATTTAAAAAACATTTTATTATATCCATCCCAAAAATTAAGCAAACGTTGTTTATTTTCAATGTTTTTATTGTGGCTGCAGTGCATGTTTTCCGATTGGCATTTTTTTACCCCTAATGCCTCGCGGTATTTACTTGCGAATCACAGGCTTGCTCAAGGAACAAAAAATTATTTTAAAAATTACTTTTTAGCTTTTGGGCAACATTATACTGGTGCGTTCAAAGATTCAGTAAGTCAACGTTTGTAATTTTATGGCTTTGTTAAGCCAGCAGTGCGTGATTTACAATCACGTTTTTCCCATAAGGCCACGGGGTATGTGTAAGGAAGTAAATACCCCGTGGCATTATGGGAAAAAATGCTACGTTGTAGCATTTTGGCTACAAGTATGTTCCGACATATTTGCGAGTACGTAAAAAAATAGAATAGGGTTGAACACACTTGAGAGTACATTCGAATGTATTGAAATACGTTCGAACGAACTCACAAGTAGATTTGAACACACTTCCGTCGAGTGCGCTTAAGCAACACTTAAACTGTCATGAATTTCAGTAATTTTCCTGTACCACTAGAGGGAGCCCGCGTAGCACAAGTGGTGCTAGTTGGTACCACTTTTAGAATGAGATTTCATTTATTTCTGACCCGAAGTACTACAGACACATAAAAACATGTTCAATGACAATTTATATTATTTATTTTTAAACATCTTGAGACCAGGAGGTTGATGTGAAATGTTAAATAAAGTATGGATAGAACAAGCGCATACGTTGTTTCAGTGCATCAAAAAATCTGAGTCAAACCCTTGAAAAATGAAGGCACAACAGTGTAGAAACAATTAAGGCCGGGTACCACTTTCTTTCTTTTTTTTTATCAGGTCCATTACATAATGACAAAAAGAGAAATATTCAAACCGTAAATCACAGGAGAGTGCAATTCAGTTTCTTTGGCAGCGTTTCCCAACTTGTCAGTTTTTGTTTTTCACTGACTATATAAATGGGGGCTCCACCTTTCTAAAAATTATTTTTAGTGCATGTTTGAGTATGTATCTGTATTGAAAATTAAGTCTGAGTTTTAAAACCATGCTGACAGAAAATGTGCAAGTTTGTGTTTAAGGGTAAGTGCAGTGACCTAAGCATAAGAAAAGCTACATTGTCATTATTATTATTTTTAAGGTATTAAAATAATCTGTCATCCAGGTTCTTTGTAGATCCTTTTCAGTGGCGCTGTTCTTGATCTGTGCGCCGTAAACAAAACAACCGGGGTCATTTCTTTGTAAAACCAACTAAGAATTTTCTCTTCAAAATTTGGAGGTGTAGCTGGAAATGGAAGGAAAAGAACAGGACACAAAACATTCCTCCAATCTTCCAGTTAGATTGTTCATTTGCACCTTTGCAAGACTCAAATGTTTTCTGTAGCTTGATCTTCCGTTGCCAAGACTATCTGCCTCATGAGTTCTGCCATGGCACATTTGTCCGTCCTTGAGGCTGTGTGGTGTTTTGCTGCAGTCCAAAAATCCCCAAGCTTCAAAGACTCTTCATCTGGGCCGTGAAGTTGTTATTGGTTGATTTTACATGGAATGACCCACCACGGCTCCCTCGCGACTTAGACGTCGGAGGCGACATGTCACTTGAACGCACCCCAGCGGTTCATCCTCACTCTGGCTTGCTTGCAATTAAGATGGCCGACGTCCACCGTCCACTGGGCTCCTACAGCAGCAGCGGCGTGTGCTCCCCGGCTGGCTCCATCCGCTTTGTGAGCTGCCGCGCTCGAGCCAAAAGGCGGTTGGGCAGAGACGGGAAGTGGTGGCTCGGGTCCAGCACGTTGGTCTTACGGCGTTCGCGCTCCTGCAGCCACATGAGGTACGGGCTGGGCGGGAAGAAGGGCCGCGTGCGCTCCCGGTACAGTTGCAGGACGATGCCCGTGACGCCGAGCACCACCCACACTGTAATCATGATGTAGTCTAGACAAGAGAAAATGACGATGAAAACAACCGGAGAAAGATTTTCTCCAAGCACAGCATCCCAATACACTTAACTCATTCAGTACCAGCCAATTCTGGACCAAGTCTGAAAAGACGTTTAAAAACGTCTTTGGGAGTGAATGAGTTAAAAGCCAGTAAGAACCTCAGGGTTATAATAGCTTTGGATTCGTCATGATAGTTACCGTATTTTCCGTATTATAAGGTGCTTCGGAGTATAAGCCGCACCTTCAACGAATGGCCTATTTTAAAACGGTTTCTATATATAGGGCGCACCGTATTATAAGGCGCATAGAATAGAAGCTACAATAATGGCTGTGGTTGCGGTATACATCCACTAGATGGCACTATGCTAATTGGAATACAATACAATACAATACAATACAATCCAGCTTTATTTATAGAGATCTTTCACAATGTTTCCAAGAACCAAGAAATAGTCCACTCGCGCCGGTTTTCGGTTGAGTTACATTCAGGAGCTCACCGATGGTTTGGAACGGCACGTCGGTGAAGGCGGCGCTGAAGTTGTTGTTGAGGAAGCGCTTGAGAATGTTGAACGTGATGTAGGAAAGGCTGGTATAAATGTAAGCGTTCACCGCCAGGATGACGGCGTACGCGCCGATGACGCCGCACGTTGCGATGTTACCCTGTCGAGAGAAGGTGTCAACTGCTGGAAAATTGAAACGCTCCGATCCAAAAGGCGGCGCCGGGTTACCTCTCGGGGCCAGCGCATGAAGAAGAGCGGGACGATGATCATGATACTGCAGAAGGTCACCCAAAAAACGGCGTCAGAGCGCCTGAACACTTCAAAGTCCCCTGCAAGGAGCACCAAAAATGTAATTTTTTTTCGATTTTTCAAACACTTTTTGGATTTGTTCCTACCGAGAGGAGTGAAGAGGACAGTGGCGGCCACCATGAATCCGAGCATCAGGCCGACCACCACCACGCACGCCATGACCGAGCCGAAGCGCCACCAGCTCATCACCAGCAGGACCCCGCCCACCACGCCGATCACCGCCGACACGGCCAGCCTGACTGCGAAAAAAAACCCGCAGAGCGGGACGTTCATAACGCGGCTGGCGGTTTTCTCACGTGCAGACGGACGCAAACGACTCACTGTCGTAATCCAGGCTCGTGGTCCTGGTGATGAGCACGAAGAAGAAGAAGGCGGAAAAGCTGAAGCCCATGCACAACAACTCTGTCGGGGTGGGGGTGGGGGGGGGATACAAATAGAAACCGCAGCGGCGTCACATTGGAAAAGAGCGGATGGTCAATCATGGGTTCCTTTTGGATCTCTGACGACATCACATGAAGGAGGACCACATGAGAGACGATTTGGGTCAATTGTGACCAGTAAACACCAACACCATCAAGTGACGGCTGGGGCGGTTACCATGGTGACGTGCGCCACACTGGTATTCCTCATGTGCACCGCGGGTATCCGGATACAAACCAGGAGGGGCAAAATTCAGAAGAATTCAATCATTTTATGGATTTTGGTATAGCTGTCCTTCATTTTTTCTTTTAAATTTCAAATAATAAGAATGGCTACGTCAGGATTTTGACTGAGTTCAACAAAACACCATATTCATAAGATGTGGCTATTCGGAAACGTCAATAGCCATTGTTCAAGCATTTGTAGCTCTTTGTACAGCTAAAAAAAAAAAATTGATGGACGGTAACCCCCGGCAATTTGCAGGAAATCGGGACCAAGCCCTGTCACAAAGCGGAAAAAAAATAACGAGAAGTGATTTAAAAAAAAAAACAACATTTAGAAATGTCTATCAATATTTTAAACCATAAAAATAAAGAGCTTTGCGAAGCTAAACAAAAAAACTACAGTAAAACCCTGCAATTTGCCGGAAATCGTGACCAAGCCCTGTCACAAATCAGAGAAAAAAAACCGAGAAGTGATTAAAAAAAAAAAAAGTTTCGAAATGTCTATTAATATTTTAAACCTTAAAAAATAACTGGCTTTGCAAAGCTAAAAAAAAAAAAAAAATTGTACAGTAAACCCCGGCAATTTGCCGGAAATCAGGACCAAGCCCTGTCACAAATCGGACAAAAAAATAACGATAAGTGATTAAAAGAAAAAACGTTATTTTATTTTAAAAATAACTGGCTAACACATGATTTGATTACGACAAAACGCACCGAAAACGCGCACATGCATGTACCTGCGGCGAAGACTCTCCAACACTTCCACTAACAACCCAGGCTAAATTTCACTCCTCCCCAACAACAATGACAACAAAGATGTGTCACTTGAATAAACTCCCTTGACGCTAATTACGAGTTCCCTCTTAAACGGGGGCTTTGGTGCCATCTTGTGGCACAATATAGACACATACAAACAACCCCCCCCAAAAAAAAAATAGAATAGAGAAATTTGAGATTCAATGTGTTCGAAAATGACGCGACATTGAAATAAAAGCACTCACCGGATTTGAAGAATCGGTGCCCAAAGAAGCAGATGAAAAGGCCTGCTAAGCCGGTGATCGTAAAGAATATTTTCGTGGTTATCTTTCCTGAAAAGGCACAAAAAAAAGTCCCTCAACTATTTTCAAGAATTAAAAAATTTTTAAAAGTCGCAAAACGGTTTCAACTCATACCCAGCGTTTGACAGCCGTCCAGTTTGGAGGCAAAGCTGCAAGCGTACGTGTGGACGGGGACGTACGACGCCGACGTGTTGAGGACGGGATCACGAACGATCACCGAGTAAATGACGCCCTGGCCGGGGATGGAGCTAAACATCACGGTGCTCATTTCCGTCGAGGACAGCGTCATAATCTGCAGGCGACAGCGCGAAGACTTCCAACGCCTGAAATTACTTTCGACGATTTCGGCGTCGGGTTTTACGTACGCGTTTGCCGCTCTCCCTCATGCCGTCCACGTCCGCCACGGCCTGGACGGCCCGGAAGAGGCTGCGCTCCGACAAGTCGTTCTCGGGCAGGAAGTACTGGTAGATGTCGTACTGCAGGCGCCAGCGCGTGTCGGTCCCCGTGGACCTGTCGCAGGATGGCGGAGTGCTGCCCCTGGGGGGGGGCGAGAAAAATTCGTCAAAACGTCATTTTCCCGATTTTTTTATTTTTTTTTATTTTAATGTTTGTTTTGTTTTCTCTTCTTTTGCTTCAAAATATTGTTCGCTGTGGTGTGTGTTTAATGTGTTGCTTCTTGACTTGTGTGAAGCACATTGAGTTGTCTCTTAGGAAGAAACGCGCGATATAATTGCAGTGACGAAAGAACGATAAAATCGACCAGCACGTCAACAACACGCGGTCGCAGCGGAACAACGATCTTTTAAAACGCGTATCATGTTTTAGAATGTTTCTGCTCTGCCAAGAAAATGGCATCAGTGTGTGACGACTGAAAAGAAAATGATACATAATAGTCCCAGAATGAAATCAAAATCAGTTTAGGCGCTAAATGAGGAAGGGGGAGGGGGGGAGGAGGAGGCGAATGAGCACGAGACGGTTCCGGAAGAAAAACTGCGCGGCGTGATGAGGCACATGTGAGCTGTCAGCTGCTGGCGCAGGAATCCCGTGAAGTTACTACCTCTCATATCCCAGGTTGGCTGGCGCGAATCGGATGGTGGTCTCGAAGAGGTTGTAGCGCAGGTAGACGTTGGGGTCCACGTTCAGGTTAAACTCGATGTTACAACCGCCAGGTACGGGGTCTGAAGCAGTCGGGGGAGGAAGGGTTAGTTGCGCCATGTCATGATGACTTGCTGCTCAAAGGCAGGCGCATGATCATCAAACACCCGACGGCCAACATTTGGAGGCCCCCCCCCCCAAAAAAAACCATCAAGATGAACCGACAACTTATGGCGAAAGTGCTTCAGCTTTGATTTTGCAGAAGCACGAATGACAACACACAACTTCCTCACAGCTTACGAAACGCATCCACAATCGGACTTTTTCTTTTTAACCCTTTTGGGGACAGCGGTTACTCCAGTGGACAACTTACCATGTTCCAGGGGGCATAAAAGGGTAAAAGATATAAACATGAAAGAGAAAAGACAAATAAAAAAAGGACGTCGATGGCATACCCGTGCTGGAGAAAGGCAGAATCACGCCTGTGCCTGTGACGGTGCTTCCATCGCTCGAGAACAGGAACAAGGTGAAGGATGTTTGTCCCGGTAGGAGAGGGAACAGGATGCCTGTGTCCGCTGCCGTTGAAGAGAGACCAAACACTGGTGTCTAAACACAAATAAAAACTGGACGTTAGTTAGTTACAAAAGGATCCATCCATCCATCCATTTTCAACACTGCTGATCCTGAACAGGGTCGCGGAGAGTTGCTGGAGCCTATTCCAGCAGACTATACCCCTGAACTGGTCGCCAATCAGTCACAGAACACATATAGAGACAAACCACCATTCACACCCACGTTCACACCGTCACTGGGTGTGAACTTATCCCACCCTACCCGCATACAAGTCCGGCGTGTGTACCACGACACCATTGGCGGCTACAACAGGATCAGTAACGTTATAACCATTTCATCCATCCTGTGACCTGCTAAGCTGTCCACTGTAGTAACCGCTGTCCCTGAAAGGGTTAATTTGATGTGAAACAAAAAAATAAATCTATTTTGCCCTAAAATAATGTTGCGAAAATGTTCGCAAGAGCCAGTGGCGTGCAAAGGGGTGACCCGAGGGGGGCAGTGTTGCCAGGCAACGACAGCTGTAATATACATTTTTATTGTCGTAAGTGCTAGGGGACCAAAAATTTGTATTTTCATTATTCATTCTGTTTTTTTTTTTTTGTTTTTTTCACTAGCCGTTTCATTTGTTAGAATTTTCAACCTCAACCTACTTTAATTTTTTTCATTAAATCAGTTCATGCACTTAACTGCTGTTCGGTAGTTTTGTGCCGCTCTTTAAAGTTTTTTTTTTTTTCCTCCCACGGGAGTCATTTGCACCCGGAACAAAAACAAAATCATAGTATGTGGTTATTTTTTTTTGATTATTTAAAAATAATCATTTTTTAATTTAAAACTTAAATTTTTTTAAAATATTTAAATTTAAACATTTAAAATTAATTTAAAATGTTTAAATGTAAAAAAAAAAATTCAAAAACCTTTTTGTTGCTACAGGCCCAATCTTATAGCCATGGATTGAGAAATGCATTACATTTGGGTCTCATCCTACAATCGTATCAACTGATGCTTTTATGAAGATCTCCGATGATCTTAAAACAACCACACCCACCCACCAAAAAAAAAAAAAAAACATAATTGTGACTGGAAACCACTCTTATTGACTTATTTGACAAGTAAATGACGGCCCTGCACGAACATTAATTGAAAATTTGAATTCCATTTCAATGTCATCCGCAAGGATCGTCCGCAACTCAATCAAACCAAAAACGTGTTAACCTTGAGTTACCGTGAAGCAGCCCGGCAGCGCTCGGCTCGCCCGCAGAGGACGACGTTCACAATCACAGCTTTTGTACAAGACGCCGCCTTGTTTTGGCAGCGGCGCAATGACCGCAAAATGCGCATTGGATTTGGTTTACCAGTGAGTTTATCCGATGCGCCATGGATAAATCCTAATTTATTTGGCAATCATTTGAAACGGAGCTGTGGAGAATGTTAATCCTGTTCTAATTTCAGAAAAAAAATCCCCCTGTGAAATTCCTTTTAGAGGGTCTGATCTCCCCGCCTTGTAAAATCTTGACCTTAATTTGTTTTCCTTTTGGCTGGATTAAAAAAATAAACCGGGTCGGTTTTTAACATGACGTGATTTTATCGGGTTATGCGGTTGGGTATCATCAGCCGTCGGTCCCGAAAAAGAGAAATGCGATGTTGTAAATCACTGGTGTCAAACCCACGGCCCGGGGGCCAGATCTGGCCCGTCACATCATTTTATGTGGCCCGCGAGAGCAAATCAAATATGTCAACTTCCATGATGCGTGCTAAAATCTGTACCCAAATTTAAACCTCTCAAATGGAATACATAAAGATAGTGTTGGCATTTTCTTGTTAGCAAACCCCTTATTACAGTAAACAATCGTTGAATAAACCATCTTGACGTTTTTATCTCAGTCATCAAGGCCCTGCAAGGAAAACGGGAACTAAAATGCGGCCCGCAACAAAAATCAATTTGACACCCCTGTCGTAAATAAAGGGCGACGGTGGACGACACGCAGCGCCGTTCTTTCTTCCTTCTAGACATGTGACCTTTTGTTCGGCGGAATAAGACGTGCTTTGTTTGAGAAAAAGGCACACTTTGTGCTTCGCTGCCATACTACTGTTGCCGCACACGTTCGGATTCTCCGTCTGCCTTCTCTCGTGAATAAATTGCATTTTAGAGACTAAGAAGTGGGTTACGTCACAGAAATTGGACTCAATCCCCCCCCCCAAAAAAAAACAGTCGTGGCCTTACGGTACTGTATGACAACGTGATGTTGTGCCGTTGCGTGTGGAACTGCACGGTGGCGAAAGCGACCTCGGCGGGGATACCGGTGGCCACGGCCTGCACCGTCTCGTTCTCCGACACGCTGACATTCTGGAAGGCCCCCGGGAGGAAAACCACCCGATCTGTCACAAGAGAGCAATCCGTTTCCATCGAGCACAAGAATCACATTGTCCACGGTATGCGGTTGGCCAGCTCAAACATTATTCATATTAACCAATACGAAAGCTGTGGAAAAAATGAGATGATAGTTTCTAACAATTTTTTTTTTCCCGCTCACAGAGAACCTTACCGACCGATAAAATTGTACTTTGGTGGGCCTCACTTGAAAAGGATGAAGAGCATGCGGCATGGATGATCATTCTCGGCTCATGCTGCGCTTATCCCATCTGACGTTTTTGCAAGTCAGTCAACAGCTCTGTCAATTTTTTTTTTCTTTTTCTGATTTAAGTAGAAGCACGTGAGTCATAAGGGCTTGTGTGTTGGGGCTGGGGGTGTGAACATTAACCAACATAAACACCTTTATGTTCCTATAAAAAAACAAAACAAAACAAAAAAAACAAAAGCATGTGTACACTACCGTTCATAAGTATTGGGTCACATTAACGTGAACCAGAAACGGTCTCGAGATTGCTCATGTGTTAAAAACAGTACTTTTCTTTCACAATTAAGGCATTTTGACGAGACACCCAATCGATTGGTGGGGTATCTTTAGAATAATGTGTGTTTATGAAAACCATGGTATTGTCTGGTTGAACCCAAAATTGTAAATCGTAGTGTATAGGCTGCATAAATGAAAAAAAAAAACCCATATGTCCTGTATACGCAGTTGATAATACACTAACATTGGCACAATAATGCTCTTCCAACAGATTACATTTTTAATGTATTCATAACATCATATGTAGTATAAAACAACGTCGTAAAAGCAAACAAAGTTACTATTGTGTACTTACTTTCACCCTGAGTTTGAACGTCACATATTGAACGCGACATCAACAGCCAAAATATCCACCGAATCATTGTTGATGTCCTTTAATCTCACCACGACGCAAACGGTTATCCCGAAAGCTCCCGTCAGTCATTTGTAACCTCGAACTCGCCTATCTTTTGATGGTTTAATTCCCCGCGGGCGAATAATCGACATGCTTTTCTGAGTAACACAACTTGAGTGTTCTTGTGCTCGCGGTCTCCTTCTTCGACCCTCGCGGAGGTCTGTGAACGCGCCCTTTTCGAGATTTTTCGAAGTCGCGCGATATTTTGATCCGAAACGCCCACTGATTCTCTGGCGGCTGAAAATAACGAACCACAGTAAAGGCACAAACATTTTATAACTTATTTTAAGGAGATACTTCCACGAACATATCTTGAGATCTATTTCATTGGGTGAACATAACAGCTACAAAGTATTTCTCAGCCTCAGGACATCAGAGAAGGAAAACCGCTCACTTTAGCAGACAGACAACTCGACCGCTCTGGTGTAAAGCCACAACGTGCAATACTTGTGTGCAATGTCTCTGCGCAATCCACATTTGAAACTACCTCGTGACACCAAGCGCAATATTTTTATATTATGGAAACACTTGGAGCCACATTAAGCTCAGTGTGTACAAACTTGTTTTTTGTCTAATTGACTCATTTTACCGCTTTCATTTCAGTGTGTGATGCACTTGGACTCAATTGCTTTTCTTGTGTAGTTTACACATTCCTCATTTGTGTACTTCTTTCTTGACTCGGGGGACAAGCACTAGAGTTCCTATGTTGCTTGTTTTTTAATTTGCACAAAAAGGGCAATCTACTTTAAGAAATATTTGTTTTGATTGAAGCTTGAAATAGTTAGCATTAGTGGTTACTTTTTTTCTGGGCAAAAACGATTGTCTCAGTCAAATGCCGATGGGACTGAACCGTTCATCATACATCATACGCACCTTATGATTTTTAACAGTGAAAAGTGCGACGGAAATAGCTTACGTAGGTTAAATTAATATGGCAAAGCACATGACTTAATTCACTATTTTCATCTGTTACGGCAGATTCCTTTCATTCAGTTATTTTATCGATTTAATTTGTTTGTTACAAGAGTTTCCAACAATAAAAACTGAAAAAATAGACTCCATATAAAACAAAGAGATAATACTTTATTTGATAATCATATAGACTTTTTCAAGCTCACACTTTTTTTTTTTTTAAATCTCACTCATACTTTCAAGTTATTGCAAGTGGCACAGGCTTTGCTCGCCACACTGGCAAACCTAAAAGAAGTACCAAAGTAATGAGAAAGCGATTGTTCAAATGCAGCTCTGGAGGAGATTGATACAGTAGATGCACTGGTGTTTGGCAGTCAGGGTGGAGTGGATCCATGGGAGGAAAACTGGTGCGTCCCAAACACATTGTCGTGGAAGCGTGGATGGTCAGTCCCGTTTTCCCTTCCAGGTCTTTTATGAGCCGACTATGTGTTGGTCAGTGGCGGTGAGAGCGACGTGCTGTCTGACGCGTCCTCTCTCTTCAGGATCAGGAATGCTTCGCGACTGATTCCGAGCAGTTCTCTCAGTCCTTTGTTCTCCAGCTACAACACAGGAACGTGACTCTGCAATTATTTCAGTTTCAGAGAGAAATGCTCATTCGCTTTTATTTGTTTGTTTTTTTTACCTCGAGCCGTTTAACCCTCTCTTCATCTTGACATAGCCTGCCCTCATCCACCTCGATGGCTTTCCTCATCACGGACGCCATCTCGTTGATCTTGTCGGCATGTGCTTGGAGTTCCTGCGAAGAAAGGAAGGTGAAAACGTGAGGAAGTCTGGGTTAGGCAGGGCTAATGTCCTCTCCGCTGACCGTTGTGTGCTGCTCCTTCAGTTGTGTCATAATAGTGGGATCGTCCCTCTTCCTTGCCATGAGCAGCCTGAACCTCTGCTCCTTATATTTGTTCATGATGAGTCCCAGCGCAGACTGGTGTTCCTCCAATGACGTCCGCAGCTCTGCACATAGAGCAGAATTAGTTAAAAATGGTAATATAATGTTTTACTTTTTTTCTCCTATGTGAACCTTTGTTTTCCAGTTGGAGAGCTCTGATTTGACGATTTTCCTGTTGGATGCCCAGGATCAGACTGGATCGAGGCCGATGACGTGCAACCTGGTTTAGGGTGTCAATCTCCACTTGGTACTGGTAAATAAATGCAAAAATGTATCTCTCGCTCAACAGGGATGATCTTAATCCAGTCGTCATGTCCATCCTACCTGCTTCATGGCATCCACCCGCTTGTTGAGGAATGTCGTCTGCTCGATTAGCAGCTCTGCGGCGTTGTCGTGGTTACGGAGCCGTTCCACCAATGATTTGGCATCGGCCAGGACTTTCTCCAAAGTACAATTCATGTCTGAAGAGATACAACACACCCTTAGGAAGAAGGAGCTTTCAATACATTTCAAATGCTCTCTGATGTCTTTCTTCTCTTATTTCTTGACTTCACTCGTATGTTACAGAGAGACTCGGGCACGCTCTGACTTTCGTACAATTTTGGGTTACGTTGCTGCCAAAGGATTGGAACGCTATTCTTCTGTGTGTCACTTTACCTATAAAACAATATTTCACTACCTTCTGTCAAAACACACTGGCTAAGTTGTAGCCTGAATTGCATTTTAAATCAGTCGGCGAAAAATAAAATCAAGTGAATAAGGACGTACTTATTCAGCTACAGTATTATGAGGGAGGAAAACATTCACTATGCATGCTGCCACACTTACTGTTTTGCTGGACAGTCTTCGTTGTACTGTATTCACAGTTGCTAAAATGCTACGCTAATGGAAGCAGTACCGATATATAAACGAAGAGATGTAATAATAGATCGTGTACAATATAACACTATATAGTTAAAGGTCCTAACTAGGTGGGAAAAACAAGATCGAGATTACCTGGAGAGCTCAAAGTGCAAGACATTAGCTTTTAGCTTGGCCGCTACTTCCTGTTGATGTTTGAGAGCTAGCATTAGCTATAGCCACAGCCCGATCCACATAAATGGGTCACAA
Organism: Hippocampus kuda; assembly: GCA_901007745.1. Lineage (NCBI taxonomy): Eukaryota > Metazoa > Chordata > Actinopteri > Syngnathiformes > Syngnathidae > Hippocampus > Hippocampus kuda. Next base: position 18,005 of record CAAKHF010011063.1, read on the forward strand.
AAGGTTGCTCCAGGTTTTATTACAAGTGGTCACGTTCAAAACAAAGTCGCGTCACGGTGGCACGGTTTACAGACTTTGTTCGTTCCTGTAAAACGGGTCCGTGAAATGATTAACAGGGATTATAAACGAAAATACTGTCAGATGCTATCGTCGCGTCTTCGGGTTTTGATGGCAGCACGCAGATCTCGTATAATCTCGCATGATTACAAATACAATTCACAAAAAGAAAACGTGATGAGAAAAATTCGTCAATTTATGGAAAATAATAAGAAAACGTTCTGTATTTTTATATTGTATTCCAATGCTGACGTAATTTACTACAATTAAATGCATTTTTTACATACAAATGGTGAACCACAGGGTGGCACCGTTGAGTCAGACTGGCTATCAAACGAAGAAGACAGTAAAAAAAATGGCGGATAGGCTAACGCAGTTACAAGATGCTGTCAATTCGGTATGCTATTGCTCAGTGTTTACGCATAGTTTCGGTGTGGACGTGGTTTTGACACGTTTTAATAACTAATGTGTTTGTGTTTGTAGCTTGCAGATCAGTTTTGTAACGCTATCGGGGTTCTGCAACAGTGTGCTCCGCCTGCCTCGTTCAGTAATATTCAGACATCGATCAACAACGAACAGCCTGCAAACCAAACTGAAGGTTCTCGATTAACACCTCTCCGTTGCCTTTCCTTAGCTCGACTTGTATATACAATGGGATAACAGAGAATTATTTTTAAAAAGCGATTTTGAGTGGACTGCATACTACTGGCATGTGTTTCTTTAGAGTAAAGTATAAACTATCTTCATGAGTCTTCAGCTTTGATCAAGCAATGACCAATTGTCTTCTTCTACATTTAGAATATGCACAGCTGTTTGCAGCCCTCATTGCCAGGACGGCCAGAGATGTGGACGTGCTCATCGACTCTTTGCCGAGCGAGGAGTCCACAGCAGCTCTGCAGGTTAGTGGTTGTCCACCCCACAGCAGGAGTTGCCTGTGACACCAACACCATAAGAAGTGGAATCAGGCACACAGAGATGATAGTGGGGAGCATTTTCCGCACACGTAAGGGCAATGTAGAGTCTTCAAATAACAGCATATTTTTGGAACCTGGGAGGACAACACGCAAGCACAGGGCAGATATGGAAACTGGACACGCATGTTCCGATTAATATTCAGACACAAATGTCTTTACTGTGAGGCAGATGTGCGAATGGCATGGAGTTGTCCAAACTTCCCTGAAATAGAAAAAAATATTCGCTTTTAGTCAGCAGAGGGCGCTATGCACACTGATTCCTCATTTCCTCCACCAGGAAGTTCTTCTGTTATTGCTTTTCTATTTATGTGCTGCTCCCTGGCTACATAAAGAAAAAATGACAATGCATCCCACTCTCCAAAAACCTCAGCAAAGTTGCTTTTAAAATCGCTTGATTTCTTGATCTAGAATCTAGCCTACATTTTTTTTTTTTTTTTGCTGTGAAGAAGACAAATTAGTTGTTTTTGCATGCGACAAATGTTCTGAGAAATCTGCTCACTGAATGCTTAACCATAGGAGTATTTCCTGTTTTTATTTCCTGGAATTCTCATACATGAGCTCATGTTGTACTTAAGACTTTTTGAGGTGATATCCTGTATTTCCTCATCTGTAGTTTGTCTGTTTTTGCTGCACAAACACACATTTTTTGGCACCCAAACGGCATCAACCCAAATGATTGTGACACGATTATGCTACTCCCTGTCAGGCGGCCAGTCTGCGACAACTGGAGGAGGAGAACCATGAGGCCGCCGCCCGCCTGAAAGAGGTGGTCACCCGAGGCGACATGCTGCTGGAGAAGATCCAGAGCGCCCTGGCTGACATTGCCCAGTCTCAGCTCCGCACCCGCAACGGCGCACCCAGCCAGACTTCGCCTGCCGAATCCTGACCTGCTTGAAAATGGCCTCGTTTCACATATTACTGACCTTATTTATAACACTCAGCTGCGAGCCTCCAACCCCATGCTGGAGCAATCTGTCGGGTGAAAAAAAAAAAAAGCCATATTTGATCAATTCACACAGGTAGACTAACTCAAATGTTTACTTGAGGGGGGGGGGGACAGTATTGTCTGGCTGCAGTTGTTTTTTTTTTTGTACTGTATATTCATTTTGTAAATATTTATGACCGAGAACTGATTCAATGCTCTAATGGGCATTTTTGTTAAATACACTTTGAATAAACCTTTTTGTTTATCCAAAAGTGTTCCTGTAGTTTGTAACATACAAGCAAAGGTTGGATATTTATTGATAGCGTGTGCTCACAAGCAATGCTTTCCTCTTAGGAAAAAAAAAATAGGAAGTGGCATTTTTTTTTCTTGTCTACATTTCCTAATTTTAGATTCTATCAGCAATATATAAATAGCAGTGGGAAAATGTCAAGTTGGAAAAGGAGAAGAGTGACGCAGATCAGGTTTGGGGTACCTTCAACAACAGCAAATTGAAGTCACCCCTGAGGCCCCCAGACTTTATTGGCCCAAAAATTAAAAATAGAAGCCGCGTCATAGCTTGGTGGGCAATGTTGACGTTGAGACTTATTTTAAAAACCCTGTGCTGAGCACCACACCTAGGATAAAAAGTGTCAACCAGTCACGCCCACATCCCTCCACCCATGCACACTGACATCATGGCTTTTTCATTAAAAAAGAATGCAATTGCCCAAATATAGAGACTCTCTCTAAAGGAATTTATAGCAAACTGTCCCTCGTGACGTCACTTTCACGTTTTCCATTTATAAGCCTGGTCGCAAATCCCCAAATGACCTTTTATTGTCCTTAACTTCAACGTAACTTGAAGAATGAAATTGTATTTTTAATGAAAATGTGTGATTCAAAACACTGTTATATGTAGTAAAATACAATTATGATCCAGGAATAAGGATGAAACAAGACTAAAAATGCTTGGAAACAGTGACTTCTTTCATTAGCGCAAAACGGTCTAATGAATCTGCGTCCAAACGAAGGGGCGGATCCAAACTCCCTATTGGCTGACACTCTTGTCATTGTCAAAAATCCCCCCAGCGTGATTGGCTGCTAATACTTTCTCCACCGTTGATTGGCTCGAGTTGACGTCACTCCAAAGCTACGCCATTGCGTAACTGTAGCGACTGATGAGCCCGACGGTCCTTGCAAAACTGAAGCCACCTTTTCACATTTTTCACCAATAAGACAGGTCAACCGCCATACGCAGACTCCAGAGGGGGACTCATGAAGATGGTTTATTTTTTTTAAATTAATTTAATGTTCGCATGCCGTCTGCGGCATAAGAAATAAGCCATGTTTTGTTTTTGATATCAGCGATGTTTAACGGTGTCGCGGTATAGAGGTTCCCCGTTAAGGGAAACAGTTAGCTTCATAAGTGGAGCCTCCAGCATTTTCTGCCTACATTTTAGGCAGAAAAGACGCTTTCGGGTCAATATATTTTTTGTTTTCACTGGCTCGGGGGGCTCTTGCCCAGTCAATATTTGACTCTGGAGCAGGACACGGAGGTAGGTTGAGCCCATGTTATTTAAAGAATAAAATAAAATACTGGCTATTTTTACTCCTGTTTGCTAATGGAACCTGTTCGCCTGGCGCAAATGGAATACAGCAAGCATGAGAGAACCTTTTAAATAATTGCTTATCTACTGAAAATAAACTAAAGGGACGTCAATATCAGTGGTGAGCTACATTCTATTTTTATAATGTCCATGGTGGGCTAAAAGTAGGTATACGTTTCAAATGTTTTCATCCTACTACATTTAGACTTTTCCCCTACCCCATGACATGTTTTCCATCTTTTCTTCCCCGTCGGTGTTTTTTATTGCCTCCATTTTTTCCTTCTTTCTTTCAGTTTTTATTTCTTTCTTCACACCATTTTTTATTCATGCATCCTTTCATTCTTTCATTCTTCCTTCCTTCCTTCCTTCAATCCATCCTTACCTCAGATGCACTCTTTATTCAAAATTAAACCAGTTTCTTTTTCTTTCAATCCCAAGTTTTCTTTCCTGGCTTTTTTTTCCTCTCAGACTTATTTACATCATTCCATTCTATGCTTTAAACCACTTTCCTTCCTTCCTTGTGTTACACCATTTTTAAAAATTTTATTCTTGCATCCTCACATCCTTCCTTCCATGACTTAAATCTGCCTTATCCGCCTGCTTTCCTTCCCATCGGAAATTGCGCCTATGCAAGCTCATATGCTGAGCATAAAATGAACTGAGCCAGTCCTGCGAAAGGAATGTCTTTTACTTTTGTCCTCTTTTTTTGGCTGGAATAAGCAAAATAAGGAAGGGCTTTTATTATGATGTAAATAATAATAACGATAATAATATCTGGTGAAAACTTCAGATTTTCAGCAACATTGTCAATATTTTTCATTTAAACAGCCTTGCACATCAATATTGTACAATTTTGTACCCATTTCTTGCATAATGTGACCTTTTAATAATAAAAAAAGGTTATTGTTGACGTCTTTGAGAACGAAATGCATTGCCATTTTGAATGCAACAGGAATGATGATCACTTCTTCTTCAACCTTCTTTTTTTTTTTTTTAAATTAGTCATGTGCGTGTAGCCCATTCCTGTCCTTCGCGTCATGACTGGACTCTTTCATTCAGGGATGGAAAGTTTCCTGGCAGGTCTCCTTTTAAAGTCCTTTTAAGGGGGGAGCGTGCGCATGAGTCTGCCTCTGTCTGTAATACGTACGGTATGGACACGTCACACCAAATGTCATGTCAGAAATAGTATTTTAGAGGAGGGGTTTCTTCAAGGTAAAGCAGCACAACATCCACGTTGGCTTCCCATTTTCCACTTGGCCCCGGACCTTCGCTGGAGCACTAACTAACTAACTAACTATCAACTTCCCCATTCAAGTGTCACTGACTGACATTTTTTTCTCTCCCTTTGAAGTAAATCAGGAAGTTTCTTGTTTTTGTGAGATTGTTGTGGCCGGGTCTAGACCAAACATGGCCTCCCTATCTCCGGCCTGCAGAGACATTCTTTTCTTTTTTTTAAATCTTGGTATGATCTAATCAAGACCACTCATACTTTTCTACTGGCATCCTGACAAAAGGTTTTAATGATGTCCCATATGGAACGTGTCCGCCCGCTTCCTTTTTTTGCCAAATTGTTTATTCTTGGTCATCTGTCACCATGAAATACCATAGACTGAGATCTCATCTCTTTGTGCGTTCCCGACAGGAGAGCATGGCCATGACAGGAGGGACTGCAGCCGCCCTCCCCATGAGCAACCACACCCGAGAGCGGGTGACCGTGGCCAAACTGACGCTGGAGAACTTCTACAGCACGCTGCTCACCCAACACGAGGAGCGCGAGATGAGGTGACCCCCATCACAAACAATTACCGCGCGCGACTCCATGAATGCCAGAGATGTAGCCGTTACTTTCAAGCGTCAAGTGTCAAAGCCGCCCGACGCATGGTCGGAGTGTTTGATTGCAAGCAGATGTCGATCACGTTACAGCAGAGCTGATCTTGGATGCAAAAAGATTCTTTGCCCAAGATCTGAAACTTTTTCTTCCTCTTGTCCATCCCCATCGCCAAATGTATTAAGGATAGATGAAAATATGCGCTACAGTGAAACTCCTCTCCAACAAAATCATGTTTGCAGCAAGAAATTTTTCACAACAGGGGACTTTTCACTGTAGCAAATTTGATCTCGGACGTAAACACAAACCCACACAAAAAACGTATTTGTGTACTTTTTATTTTTATTACAATAGCGCATAAGTATGAGCATGCCCTTATTTGACACTTCATATAGCCGGCGTAGAAAGAAAAAAAGGGAAAGAAATTGCGAAATTCACGATCAGCATTTACTTTCACTTGCATCAATTTCTTGCATAATGTCTTTGATTTTGCTTCCTCCATCTTTCATTTTTATTACCTTTATCCTGTCTTCAAGCGTTAAAGCTTTTCTTTTCTTAACTCCTTGGTATGCAAAGGTCCTTTTTGTCGCCATTTTAGCAAGGCGACATTCGTGCTGCGTCTGAAACAAAAACTTCCTGTACTACTACTGCGATTATGAAAACCAGTGCGGTGGTTGCTGTTGCCGTTTCCGAACGAAGCAGTAGAGGTCGCTGTGGCATGCTGAGGTTGGATAAGACTTTTCCGGAAGGCTTGTTTTCATTGTAGTGAATCTCGTTGAGAGGCAAGAGCAGAGAAAAATATTTTGTATTACGCAACAGGGGGGCTTATTGTTGTAGGGGGAGCAGAAAAGTGGGAATGTCTTTCATGCATGAACATTTTTTCACACGAGGGGGTATTTTCGCCCATGTAGGTTTCGTTGTAGAGGAGTTTCACTGTATATAGATAAGATCACTGTACCATGAGTTGTTGTTTTTCTGTTGCTAGGCAGAAGAAGCTAGAGAAGGCCATGGATGACGAGGGCTTACCAGATGATGAGGTAAAGCTCGCGCTTGCAAACGTTTGCGACGCGCTCTTAAGTGAAAAGATGGATTTGAAGCGCCGCAGGACCGTATTTGCCAAGGAGGGAGCCCTTATCATTTTTGTCTTCTTTCGGCAGAAAGTGATGCGGCGTTCCCAGCATGCTCGCAAGGAGACCGAGTTTTTGAGACTGAAGAGGACGCGGCTGGGCTTGGATGACTTTGAGTCGCTTAAAGTCATCGGACGTGGTGCTTTTGGAGAAGTACGCTGGAGAAAATGGTTTCCTTTATTTATTTTTTTCGACCCTTGCTGTCTCTCATTACTTCTCCCGACAGGTTCGTTTGGTGCAGAAAAAGGACACCGGGCACATTTACGCCATGAAGATTTTGCGAAAAGCAGACATGTTGGAGAAAGAGCAGGTAAAAAGAATTTCGAGCTACTCCAGAGGCTTTATGAGTTGCCGTTCATTTTCGAATCCCGTGAAGGTCGCTCACATCCGGGCGGAGAGGGATATTCTCGTGGAGGCAGACGGCGCATGGGTTGTGAAGATGTTTTACAGCTTCCAGGATAAGAGGAACCTCTACCTCATTATGGAATTTTTGCCTGGAGGTGCGCACAGATTTGACACGAGAAAAATCGCGTCCGCAAATAAAACGACGTCGACTCTTTGCTAGGCGACATGATGACGCTGCTGATGAAGAAGGACACTTTGTCCGAAGAGGCCACCCAGTTCTACATCGCCGAAACGGTCCTGGCCATCGACTCCATCCACCAGCTGGGCTTCATCCACAGAGATATCAAACCGGACAATCTGCTGCTGGACTCCAGGGTGAAGAGATGCCAAGCGCATGTCATCATATTGCATCCGAGATCTGATGCAAATGTCATTCTGCCTCAAATTTGCACTCATGTCACCTCCAACGTTTTTTGTTTTTTTTTCTCTCCCCCCTTTCTCCTCACAGGGACATGTGAAGCTGTCTGATTTTGGTTTATGCACCGGATTGAAGAAAGCTCACCGAACGGAATTTTACAGAAACTTGACACACAACCCACCCAGTGACTTTTGTGAGCGCCACGACTTCTCTTTTTGATCAAGCTGCAACCAATCGGGACTTATTGGTTTCTTTTTTCTTTTTTTTTTCACCGCAGCCTTTCAAAACATGAACTCCAAGCGGAAAGCAGAAACCTGGAAGAAGAACCGGAGACAGCTGGTAAATCCGTACTGCTAATAACGTCGTACATAACTCACCGCATTTTGCACACTTTTCCCTCAATGGATGTAAATTAATGATATGAGCGCTTGAGCGCCCTCTGTAGGTCATTTGGTAAAGCTCAGAGGTGTCCAAACGTTTTCCCTTTTGAGGGACGCGTACAGAAAAATTCCGAATGTTTTCTCACTCTGTGATTTTTGTGTTTTATTTTATTTTTTTAGGCTTATTCCACAGTGGGCACGCCGGACTACATCGCCCCCGAAGTCTTCATGCAGACGGGCTACAATAAGTTGTGCGACTGGTGGTCCCTGGGGGTCATCATGTATGAGATGCTGATAGGTAAGTGCGTCCGTTTTGCGCAAGTTGAGAAAAATACGGATTGTCGCGTGCGTGTGAAAGGATGACGTTCGTTTCAGGCTATCCGCCGTTTTGCTCGGAGACGCCGCAGGAGACGTATAGGAAAGTCATGAACTGGAAGGAGACTCTCGTGTTTCCACCCGAAGTCCCGATCTCGGAGAGAGCGAAGGACATGATTCTGCGGTATGTGGCATCTTGAAAATGGAAAACAACAAATCAAAATAGTCGTGAATACTAAAACCAGCCGTAGTGTGGCGGCTGAATATTAGAAATTGTTTGTAAGGTAACTCGGGCTGGAACAAGGACAGCTCGAAATGCAATTGAAATTGGAAATATTTGACTTGTTCCCGATAAAAATCGAGTTTTGAAAATGATAAATGCGCCAATATAAAAATGTCAAATTGCTATATTGTTCCTGTGGCGTGAAAGGGCCTTTCGGGAATGTGAGTCCTGAGGGTCAAATGTATCGATTGGAAGGGTCAATGAACAAAATTTTGTTATGCAATAGTTAGACACAAAGCAACTGTGATATATTTGCCCAGGTTTTGGCCAAATGACATCAACTTTCATCCTTTGCGGGAATTTCAATTCAAGTTGTTGAGCGGGGATGCAGCGCCCTCCAGTGGCTCAAACAAGCACTACTTTTTTGTGACGAAATAACCTGCATTTTATCGCGATCTAATATTTTACTTCAATCATTATAATACGCTAACGTAAATCGGGAGAAAAAAATACAGCAACCCTGTTTAATATTTTGGAAGGTTTTTGAACAAAATATCAATTCTAAGTATGACTGAACCGGGTTCATTTTTACGGCAGAAGCGATTCAGTTCAAATCACCGTAAATGAAGGTTGAAATCATGTAACGGACAGATCAAAGTTTTCACGGTGACGGAGCTTTTAGAAGTGGATGCGGCCACTTGCGAAGTTGATATGCAGGAACAACAATTTCGTTTTATCAGCGTGCGTTTTATTTTATTTTATTTATTTTTTTAATGCTTCAGGTATTGCACAGATGCTGAGAACAGAGTTGGGGCGGGCAGCGTGGAGGAGATCAAAAGCCATCAGTTTTTTGAGCCCGTGGACTGGGAGCATATCAGGTACTTTTTGCTTTCATTTGTACACCCCTCCCCCACTCCCCCACGCCACATGACGCTTTCTCAATATTTCCAACAGAGAGCGTCCCGCCGCCATTTCCATTGAGATAAAAAGCATCGACGACACCTCCAATTTTGACGAGTTCCCCGAGTCCGACATCCTCCAACCAGGTCTGAAACGTTCCTCCTCGAGTTTTCCCTCAATTACTCTCCTGCTGCTGCTGTCGACCCTCAACGCTTCTATTTTCATCCCAGCCAATGCCACAGAACCAGACTTCAAGTCCAAGGATTGGGTGTTCCTCAACTACACTTACAAACGCTTCGAAGGCCTGACTCAACGAGGCACCATCCCAACATACATGAAGCCAGGGAAGGCCTGACAGCCTCGAACAGGGAGTATATAAAAAAAAAGACACTCACGGACGTAACAGGGTCGGGCCCCTGGAGGCCCCCGCTGGTGCTGAAGGCCGAACCGCCCCCCCCCCCCCTCAGTCTAACGTATAAACCGCCCTCGCTCCGCTAAGTTCTTAAGGGTCGCGTGTGGCCCGCAGCTCTCAGGCCAGCTCGGGTCTCTATACCGTACTCGCGCGCACACGTCACCTCATAAAAAGACTGCTGTCACGACTCGAAAGTCTCAACACTGGTCGTTGTAAACTGACACATATGCAAAACAAGGACCCGCTAGTGAACACGCGCCGCCGTCGCACTCTGGAAGGTTTCAGCATGATTTGCGGTGTTCTGCGACAACCTCGTCCGTCCATGATAGTGCGTTTCCTCAAATGGTGTTCTCTCTCTTTTTATCAATCATGAATAATATCATCCTTAATCCACCATGATTAAAGGTTGGAAAAAAAACATTTGCATGACGGTTTAGTATTGTGCAGTTGACAAGTTTATCAGGTTACAGGATGCAGGAAAGGGTTAATATAAAGAAAAAAGACAGCAAATGTTGTACTGAAATAATTCAGATTCAGATAACTTTATTTATCCCCGTGGGGTAATTAGTATGATATTGGTTCAAAAATATGAATGGAAAATTTGATTATTATTATTATTTTTTTTTCTGGAATGTATCCGTCATTGTTCCTTTTCGTATTGTGCCATTTTGGTGCCACGTAGGTATAGTGAAGTGAGGGAAGCATCTTTTTATTTGACAAGCCAAAACCCTGTTTAATACAAAAGTGGTGCTACGTCGCCATCTTGTGGCACCCGTACACAGTCGCGGATTTTCGTTCTTCCTATTTTACTCTAATCCGTTATATTCGTGGCGACAGGTTACAAGTTATCATTATTGGTGCATGAAAGGGTTACGAGAGGCCTCTTTGCAAGGACGCTGTTTGAGGAAATCATGTATTTTTGATTCCTACTGACAATATCTCAGGAAATGTTTTTTAAAAAAAATACCGCTAATCCAACCGATATACGATTGAGGAATTGGGATTTTAGTTGGCTCAGTGTGTACGAGGGTAGTCTTGAGGTGTCACAGGGTAAATCAAGTCGGCTTGACGAAACGGTAGTAGCTTTAGGGAATTGGAATGGCATTCCATTATTTAATTTTTTGGGGGGGTGGGGCTTATGATCACCTCGAAACGGGAACAACTCATGCTGGAATCTTCCTCGTGCTCCATTAGCTGACCCCACGAGATAGAAAGCGACGAGTCCGTCACTTCCCTTTCGCGCGCTCTTTGATCGTGACAACAGCGCCCCCCACCCCACCCCTTTGCTTTTGAATTTGAATCAGATGAGGCCCGGTCAATCACTTCCTTCTTTGAAGTGCCTTCATATCGATATAGCTTGGTAAATAATATTGTATCAATGTTATTCCCATTGAGTTGGAAGGCGTGTAGAGAAAAGTCGATGACGCTGGATTTAAAAAAAAAAACAAGTAACTAAAAGGGAACATCGATTTTACGTGACCGTTGTAGATAAAACAAAGCCCAGATGAGTTAAAAAAAAAAAAAGCAATAAAGCGGATAAAAGGGCGGTTTGGTTTTGGGAAGATGACAGTATTTTTATGGCGTCGATAAGAAAGGGATCCTCATAAAATGATGTGCGTCAAAGCAAACAGTCGACAAAGAAGCCTTGTGCGTTCAAATGAGAACACATGGGAATCACCTTACCATTAAATGTTATTCATGTCATTTCGACACGCCATCTGCACACAAAAAAATGCTTTTTTTTTTTTGCGGAAATTAACCTTTGAATTTACTTAGACTCCAACTTGCACAGCTCGTATAAGGAAGAAGAAGAAGAAAAAAAAGCTACCAAAGATCATCACATTTTGTGATGCGGCCATGAATCCAGATGTAGCTCACGCTTGATGCACTTAACCTCAAACTACCTTCACGCGAATCACAGCAACAATCTCACACAACCTCCAGAGAGACTCATAAATTCATTTCAGGAAAGAAACGAGAAGAAAACACGCGTTTCCCATTTTCACCACACGATGGTGCTATTGCTGCAGAAAGAATCGAGGATCTCGTCAACTCATTCTGTTGAAATGTATAGATTGCGCTGTGTGTATTTCAGTGTTATTTATTATTTGTATGTCTCTGGATCAAACCTTAATCGTTGTGTTTTTAACCCCTCATTGAATCTAATCATGAAACATTTCAAACCCAGTCACAGATTATTTCGGGAACAAAAGTGTTTTAAATAAACACACAATTTATTCCAAAAGATGACATTTTCATGGAGCAACACTGAAGGAATAACACTTGGCTAAAATATCAAGTTGTCACTGTACAGCTTGTACAACAGTGCAAATTTACGATGTCCTCGTAAGAATTCAAAATTCAGCAGTTGATGTCGAAAATACTGGCAACAAAAGCGAGTCGACCCTGAAGTGAAGCTGCTCTAATTGGGCCACTTTGGCTTCCCGGTGTTATCTGACTCGTTAAGATTGCAAGACGTCAGGCGTGAACAGAAAGCAGGCATATAAAATCTGGTCTCATTTGTTTAGTGTTGTCCCATGAAATTATACAAATAAAATAGTTATGAAAATGTAAGAGGATAGCCTGTAAGGGGTGTTATTCTGATGAGTGAAAAAAACGACCTAGAGGAGTACAAATGTTACTAAAACATCTTGATAATATAAGTAAAGGACCAAACTAGTGTGATTTTATGTGTTTGGTAATCACGTCACCTTAAAGTAAATAGCAGTCGTCACCATGAAGAGTCAGGACATTGTTGGTGGTTTCTATATGTGATGACTTGTTCGTATGCTGTCTCTTGTAGCCCAGTGAAAGAGGTCACGGCGGAAAATGGTAGTAATATATTCACGTGGTAACTTTTTATGTCAATAACATGACAAAATAAAATTAAAAAAATCAACCAAAGTCATGGTGTGCGTTGATTTTCTTTTGCAAAATCTCCAGGGATGTCACTTGTCAGACTGAATTGGTCATTTTTTTAAAAATGACATTGATCGATAACTTGAACTTGGTTCAAAATGATCACGTGAAACATTTGCGTGATGATTCACTCAGTTCGCACACCCGTGGGGGAAAAGAAAAAACTCGGCGAAAAGGTGCACAGCTCAAAGACAACAGAGGACATGACCCATTAAAAAAAAAAAAAAAATCAGTGGTTTTACTGCTTGACGTAAATATGCATGAAAGTGGATGTGGTGCTTGACCTCATTTGTTCGTGGAAGACTTAAGAGTGAAAGCACTGAGGAAGTGGCTATGTGATCGATCTTCCGTGGTAAAATAAGTGTTACACGATCTGTCCGTGAACTTTTGAAAAAAAATGCTACATCCTATCATCCATTTTTATTGGCTATACAAGATTATAAGTATTTCCATGATCTATCAATAATCAATTTTTTTTCTTGACAATTATAGTTTCTAAGCAGCTGCGCTAGTATTAACATGTCATTCTGACTAATATTGCTTGAGTGGAATATGTATCAAGCACCATCTCGGGGGACGGCCATTTTGGCAATTGTTGTCGACTGAAAATGACGTCAGGTTGCTCGTCTCACGGCTCACCAGGTTTCTGGATGTGGTCACGTGACGTCCTGAAGTTTATATTGTTTTACAATATTTTATTTTTATAGCTGACTTTTGTGTTAAAATAAGTATTTAAATGACCCATTAATTAATTTTTTGACTAAAACTATGCTAACAAAATCGCTGTAATCAATATTTTCGTACATCTATTCCATTTCCTTTATATCAAAAGGCATTTTTTAAATTATTTTCGCAAAAATGTTGACCTCAAGGACCAAAAAAGTATGCAGATGATCTATCAATGCATTTTTAAGAGAAATATATTTTCAAGTATGCTAAACAATTTGTTTTGCCGGCTTTTTTTGTGTGTAAAAGTTCTATTTAGAAATGATGGATGCTTCATATATTTAATTAGTGTGTTTGTATCTGTACGACACTACCGTACAACAATATGCCCTTATCATGTAAACAAAATATTAGAAATTAGTACACATGAGACGAATTCCTATACATTGCCAACCAAAACCGAGCATTATCATCTTTCTTAAAGATGATTTTCAATCCAACTCTTGTACTGGATGGTGTACCTAATATTGTGTCCAACAAGTGCATAACAATGAGTCAATGTACGTCATATGTGTCTGGCCAGCCTTGAATTGAACCAGGAATCGGGAGTTTTTTGGCGACATAGTGACATTCTTCCATGGTGAGTAAACGCAAATTATTTTTTTTGTGTGTGTGTTTCCATTTTTTTTGGCGGGGCTGGAGGGGGGTGTAAATCAAATAGCGTGACCTACATTGTCGCGAAGACCCGAGACTTGCTAAATACAAGTCGAAATAGCTTAACATGCATTCTCATCAGCCGCCTTGCACGAACACAACATCATGATGATGATGATGGTGAGTGGCTGTATTTTCCACTCGCGAACGTGACGCTGCGGTACTTTCTCCAGGCGCCCTTCCCTTAAAATGGGTTAACGAGTCAAAGTTATACAAGTTATATAATATATAGGTCAACACGTGCCCGGCTGGCACGTGCAGCCGGCGTTCTTATGTAAAGTCTCGTACAAAGGTCTCAAATTACACGATGTAGGTGAGCCACAAAGATCATCTATAATAAATAAGACCGTTCACTCGGATTTTATTTTCAACCCCCCTTCCCAAGACCACAATCCCACCCTCACTATTTAAAAATAAAATCGTAATTAACATGCTGATGTGATAGAAATATGGAAGCAAGGAGGGAAAAAGATGTACAGACAGAGGAAAACAAGGATGTATAAAAGGAAAGGTCGAAGGAAGTACTGAAAGAAATGATGGTATTAGGATAGAGAGAAGGAAAGATGGAACAAGGACAACAGAGCGGTATGCAAGGAGTGAAGTGAAGATGGAAGAAAGCAAGGCGGAAGCCAGGAAAAAAGGGAGGAAGCAATAAAGAAGGGAGGAAACTTGGAGGATACAAGATAAAGTTGGAGGGACTAAGGAAGGATGGAAGGAAGGAGAGAGCTATTCTGTTTTCGCAATGCTAATGCGCAATGCAAAAATATCAGGCTAACGCAAACAGCATTGATCTTGCAGATCATCCATCCATCCATTTCCCGATCCGCTTAGCCTCACAAGGCTCACACTCACACCGAGGGCCAATTTAGTGTGCCAATCAGCCTGCCATACACGTTTTTGGAATGTGGGAGGAAACCGGAGTACCCAGAGTAAACCCACGCAGGAGAACATGCAAACTCCACACAGGGAGGCCGGAGCTGGAATTGAACCCTGTACCGCTGCACTGTGAGGTCGACGCGCTAACCACTGGCGCACCGGGCCGCCCCAAAAAGCAAATAATATTTTAAATGGTCTTTGGGGTGTCAAATCTACTCTATGTGGATGTATTACAGTATACTACCCTCTGGCAGCCAAAGTGTGCACACTGTAATTAGCAGCCCAATGTTAGTTAAATTATCATTATGCACAAATTTCATGATATTCAATTAAATTCTATTTTTACTGTGTTTTTTTCGAAAGTACAATATTTTAGATGACTATTTTTCATGTAAAAAAAAACATTCAAAATGATTTTGAAAATTTGGGGTGGGATACATTTCCATCTCTTTCGATGCAAGCGCAACACGCAAAATATATTGATAATAGCAGCTTTCACAGACAGACAACGGCCAAAGATATTTTACACCCGAGTGTTTTTCGTGACAAACGTGGTCACAGAAACAATTAAGATTGTAAATCAAAGCTTGAAATGGAGAAAGAGCAGAGTGAGACGTCCTTCTTAAACTAGGCTGCTTTCGACGAAGCGCCCGAGGCAAGTAAACACACGTCCGTGGGGTATCAGGTTACTCAAATTAATTTGGATAAGTCCAATAAACTTAAATGCATCAAGTATGATCCTTATCATGACAGAAATTTACCGTTTGGGTAAAAATAAAAAAAGAAACACGTGACAATGTGGCGCTTTTGGTGCATATAAGGCACGTCATATAAAAAAAATTAAGGCACGTCACATAAAAATATAAAACGTTCACTTGTGGAATAATATAACATTATTAAATAATTTCAAAGGCGTTCGTATGTGAAATCGTGTTAAAGTTTGAAATGAATGACTCCGCTGTGACGTCGTCAAGCCCGGGATGAATGAAGGCGGAAATGAAAAAAAAAAAAAACCACGGCTGTCCCGTCCCTCACGTTTCTGGCCCTCTCAACCTCGCACACCACTCCGCCTCCCTTGTTAAAAAAAAAAAAAACGCACACACGCAAGAAAGGGTGGGAGGGAAGACAAAAATGAAGTCAATTACACAAGTCGCCGGCTTTTCGCGGCTCCCTCCTCTCTCGCTCGGCTCCTCCACATGCGCCGCGGTGCACCGTAAAGCCTTCACCCGGACATCGGCTCCTCTCGCTCGGCCATGTCGGACGGAGGCTCCGGGGGGACCGCGGACCACCTGGCAGGTAAGTGTAACCCCTACATCTCCAAACATATTCAGCATTAGCTAAGTCATTTATCACTCAAAAGTCATTTTAAACACGTTGGCATAGATTTTACTGACAAAGTGTCAACATTTAAGAAGTTAATTCAGATACATTTGACGGTTATTTGGGGGAGCGGGAAACTTTTAGTGGTGTTTAACGTCATGAGTAAAAAACATTTAAATAGATGTTAAAAATTTAAGGTGTTAATTTCATTTGGAAGCCTTTCGTTTCATTTACCGCGGTTAAAAAAATAAGGAAAAATGCGTATACTGTATCTGCCCATTCATTATTCCGTACTCAAGGTTGTCTCCGTGTCGCGTTCCTGAACACTCGGACGTCTGAAATTCCCCCCCACGGAAAAGTGCATCGGAACGCAATCTCCAGGTTCACCCACGACCAGCAACGTCATAGAGACAAATTTAACACATTAAATCACACTTGTGCATATATGTGATAGAAACCAACCACGTGAAGCTATTTCGTAAAATGACAAAAAAAAATTAATATAAAACATAGCAATATAAAGGTGTCGCTTTTCGTACTTTTGATGGTAAATATATAATTTAAAAAAAATTCTGTGCGCTTTCCCATTTTAAACTACAACGATGTATTCTTTGGAAGATGTAAATTGGAGTTTTCCGACTTCCCAGTAGTCACAGAACGCAACATCCTGTTGGGAGGGAGGGATGGAGGGTGGGGAGCGGGGGTCTTGCTTGTCCGACATACCTCACGTCGGCACGTGAGTGTAACCATGACGACATGACGTCCTTTCTAGATGTCGCGATATGATAAAACTGCCACAGACGAATCGTTTGATTCTTTTGTTTTTTGTACTTTTTGTTTTTATACCTTGATTTAAGACCACGAGGGGCTTAAGTTAGTCACGTGCGGGCACGAGGAAAAGTGGGTCAGTAGATCAGTGGAGCGGCATTTCTTCATTTCCGCCAACAGAGGGCGACAATCTCAAGAACGTTTTTAAAACGTCACGAAAACCAACTCAAATTAATTTTTATAATTTGTGGGCGCAGCACATAATTCTATTTACGTGTCATTAGTGATTTTTTTGATAATGAGGCACTCGATAATCCACACCCTTGCTTTCTAATGAACTCCAAAACAAAGTGTGTGTAAAAAAAAAATTAATCAAGAGTTGTCAGAATAATTTAATGATAATTATCCATCTTTATGTTGCATAAATGTGGCAGTAAAATATATCAAGAAATAATAGAATGAAAGTGTTGGCCTAAGTGTTGAGGTTTTTTCCCCCATATAGACAAAAGTGCTTCACATAGAATAAAGCTGTAAACAAAAACAAAATTACAACATTTTACAGTTAAAATAAGTAAAAAAAACTGAATCAAAAGTTCTAAACTTACTGGTTTTTTAAACCACTGCCACTATAACCAATATATTTTTAAAAAATGGCTACTACGAATAATAATATATAAAAACTCTCCTTTTTAGTAACTAGACCAGTTTTAATGCAACCTTATTGGTGGAGTAATGTTAAATATAAAAAAAATATTCATGCGAAAAGAGAATTACCTTTTAAATATTTTGGCATTGTATTTTTTTTCCAGCCTGGTGTTTTTTTTTTTTTTTAAATGCGTTCCAAAAGGCTTTTGGGTGCACTTTTTACCCAGCCGCAGACTATTGAGCCGATGTGATCTTTTTTGCGTGACATTTTTCGCATGTAGGAAGGCTTTGCTGGTGGTTGCGTTGTCCAGAAATAACCTAGAACATACTGCACTTGGTGTGCGTGTGTCACGGCTGAAGGCTGCCTCTAGTCGAAGGACGCACACACGCACTTCCTGGAAGTTAATACCAGCTGAGAACATTGGGCAGTCATAACATGTTGGAATTGAAATGCTAGGAAGCACGATGATAATGTCCAAAAAAAAATCTATTACCCCGGTAGTTGTCATCCTTAAATGCAGTGATTGTTTCTGTTTTTGATTGTACAATAAGACAAGTGTTCAAGAAGGAACTTACGGCAGTCCTGAGAACTGTCTGCGTGACCGCCACATTTGCACAAGTTCCCTTAGAAACATGCACCTGTTGGTCTTCAAAAGGTCCCGGGGGGAATCGTGAAAGTAAAACAGCACAAAAAATGTCTTTGATAAAATCTTGCATCGTGTTTCCCCAACACAATCCCAGGGCACCATTTTTCTGATTGACACATTTGAGCGTCCAAAAGAGGTTTCAACGGCATTAATTGTCCTTTTTTTTTTTTTTAAATTGACCCCATCTTAAAAATATAAAGTTGCGTGTTGACTAACATTGTTGCCATAAATGTCAATCATTTATTATCAAAAGTCATTTTTTACAGTGTGTACATGAGAGCGTTTTACTCACATAGTGACCAAAGTTTCACTTGTGTGTTTCATTTAAAAATCTAAAAAAAATATAAAAAATCTGTTGCATTTCAGTGGATGTAAAATCATCCCACTGGCACGCGCGGTGTTTTCTCTCCTCTCATGTTGCAGTCACAGCCTGACTCAAAACATGACGACTGGTCCCGATGGCACGTTTGCGCCTGGCTTGCCTCCCGTTCTCGGGAAACGATGACGCAGGAGGGAGAAAAAAAAAAAAAAAAGGATGCAACAGTGTGAGCGTGCGACGGCGTCGTGGGCGGAACGGAGCGAGCCAAGCGATCTCCCACGTTCCTCTCTTTGCGTCACGAATGACCCACTAAGAAAGGATTAATGAGAATCATGTCAATAGTCGTGACGAAAAATGAACATAATCTGTGCTAGATATGTCGAAGGTCGTCACCTTGGTGCAAAATGAGAGTTGTCAGTGGAATAAAACCCCCCCCCCAAAAAAAAAAAGTGAATATGGGTCGATCAAGGTCAACATTTCCATCACTCCCATCGAGATTTCTTCGCCGAAAAAGCAAGTCGGGCCGAAGGGAAGTAGGTCAGTGTCAAAGTGTGAGCTAAGCTTTCGGTAAAATGATAGCCCAAATCCAAATTACCTTTATGCGCCTTCCGGATTGACGCAAAGTTGAGGCGAGCAAACCTTTGGCACAAGTTTGCACGTGACAAGGTTACAAACTCTGATAAAACGTTTCGAGTTGGGATTTCAATGACACGTCGGGAAGTTTTGCTGTTGTGAAAATTGGCTTTGCCGCATTTCACAACAAAGAAGTCACGTTAATGCAAGATGTTTTGGGATTTATGTGTATTTGAGAAGGTGTAGGCGGAGTTGAAAAAAAAATCGGAGAATTATTTTTGGGATGCACAAGTCAAAAGTGGATGAACTTTTGACCACTATGGGAAAACTGCAAAAGATTTTTGCCACACAAAAGTGCTGAGCTAACATAAAAAATAATAATAATAATAATGCCACAATGGAACAATTTTTATTCAAGGCTTGTGTTCGTAATCCATTTTAATTGAATCCTTTTTATTTTTGTTTAATTCATTCAGGACCAGCCAATTCTGGACTAAGTCTGAAAAGACGTTTAAAAACGTCTTTGGGAGTAAATTAATAATTTTTTTGATGCTGCTGTATTTAAGTCCAGTGTCTGTTGAAACGTGCATGATGTTACAGTGGTTTGCAAAAATATGAAATACACATTTTTTTTTAATGAGTGAAACATCTGTTTTTGTTTTTGATGACTTCAAATGTATTTTATGATATTACGCATTTACATAATTTACATTAAGAGCAACATCGCAATTAGCAATTACATTTATTGGGATTGGTGCTTCTCTGCAGCTTTTTTTTTTTTTTGGTGTGTTTTGCCGCTTTCATCTACATCACCAAAACCGCTGTGCGTTATTAATAGACGCGGGAGGCTGCCCACACTGATTTCAAAGTTGCCGTGTGTATTTGTGCGTGTGTGCGCGCGTTGGCTAGGTGGCAACGCGGAGGAGGACGGGCCGAGCCAAGCGAGCGCGTTGCTGCCTGCCGCCGAGCTGCCGAGGAAGCGCAAGGGTGATGTGGAGGACGCGTTGGACACCCTTGTGCAGTAAGACAACC
>CAAKHF010011063.1:46248-61482 GCA_901007745.1 Hippocampus kuda
ATATTTCCCCCCCCCCCCTCCCCATTCTGGCTTGACTATGGGGAAATTCGACTGAGGACCTGCAGTGCCGCGAGATGAACAATTTTTATTTAATTTTTGTCACACCATGGCCACCACCAAATATATTTTTCTTTCCACCTCGTTTTTGGGTGGAGTCATTCAAGACTCTTTATGCATTGTGCAAATATGGACCCGATGCCTCAGGCCTTAATTTACACCCCAGACGCCATCACGACTGCTCTCCCCCGTTAAACTGCAAAGCCAATTTCATGCCGTTCAGAAAATTAAAAACATGTCGGGTTGGAAGGGCGAATGTCGGATTGCAGCAGAACCCTTCTGCCTGCAAAATAATCATATGATTATGATACGAGCCTCCTCCAAACCCGAGCAACTTGGTTTTTGTTTTCAGAAGCATGCATTGTTAGAATCCAAATTCACCTAGCAAGTAATTTCTTTGGCTGCATATGCGATCGAATTTTAATCGGCTGATATTTTAGGACCTCTTGGTGGCATATTCGTTATTTAAGACTTTGAGGCACAGTGGTTACGACAGTGGACAGCTTACCACGTTATCAGGTTACAGGGTGCATGAAAGGGTTAATGTCATTTTTTATTTTTAGTTTTTTTAAATGATTGTCATGGCTATCTACGGGCCAACACATGCTAACGCATTCAAAATGTGCCTAGCGGCTCACTGAGATTTAAAAAAGAATTTAACAGTCTTTCAAAAAAATATCTTATTTGACTTGAATTGACAAAAATCGGCAGGCAAATTTACTGTATGATAGTACAAATAAGATTTACTTAAAAAAGATTTTACTCCACATTAGTGGCGTGAAATGAATTTGATGACATCATATCTGGTCCTAATTGGCTTGGCCCCAGTCCACTTTATGCTAATTAAAATTAGCAATTAATTTATTATTATTATTATTATTTTTTGCTTGAGCAAAAATTGTCACGCCGTACACCGGTTAAATCAAAGATATTAACTGTACGGTAATAGCGGTCAAAATCAAATCCAAATCTGTGTGAGATGGGAGCCGAAGAGGGCTTTCGGAGCTGGTCTCAAAAGACAAAATACCAAATGGTGAATGTGTTGTCAAAAGAATGTTTGGAGCCGCTCTCTGTCAATGACATATCACTTGACTGTAAAGACGATGCGGTATTGTGAAGGTGATTTGCTGGGCGGTTAGAAGAATGTTTCCACTTTGAATCGACGATAACGAAACAAAACAAAAAAAATCGGGGATGTACGGGGGGAAAAGACTTGAAAGCCTAATATGTATTTAGTAGGACATTGTTTACTGAGCGTTTTGTCCCAGGTGCAGATCGCCGGTTGAAAGGCACATTCTCTATTGTCTGGATGCGACTTTCCACTTATTTAATACCGTCTGTTTGTCTGTTGCCGAATATCCCGGTACCCACAACAGCCTTTTGTGAACTCACATGTCGGCCTATCTCAACTTTTTTGCTACTGAGTATATGCAACATGGTTCCGTGCACATTTATTCACTTGAAATCCTACCAGAGCACACTCGACGAAAAGAGACATTTGGGGATGCGAAATCCTCTTCTTTTATCCGGCTCATGCAAACTTCTTGGGTTCTATCATTGGCTCCTCCACGCTTGAAAAACATAAATGTGATTGTGTTGCCTTGTGTTTTGGAATGTGTAAAATCAACAATGCGATGTGGCTTTCTAAGCCGCTTTAAAAAAATCACAAAACAAACTGTTGGCTTCGAACCAGCTATCAGAAGAGAAGGTGTCTTTGTTCGTTTGTACGTGCTAATTGTTATCGATGTTTCTGCTGTAAGGCATGGAGGAACAATTTGGAAGTAAAGTACTTTTTTTTTTTTGTAGGAAGAGAGTTTCATTGTTATTGTATTGTGCTGGGCAAAACAACAACAAAGCTCCTACATGCCGCACTGATTATATATAATCCGTCTCCACAGTAAGACCGTGAGCGAGCCAAGCAAACACACCCCATGTATTTTTTTTTAATTTATTATTTTTGTATATCTATATAAGGAAAAATGAATGTAATGCAATTTTAAAATATATATTTTGTTATATATATATATATAATACAAAAAAATTAATTTAGTTGAAATGTACTTTATTTTCTAAAATAATTATTTTAAGAGCTGGATCAAATATTCCACCTTTACCCCACGCCCCCTCTCCCCGCCCCCACCCAAAAAAAAAAAGGCAATTGCGAGCCAATATTTTGGTGCCGACTCTCGCCAAAATAATTTTTGAAAATCTCGATACCGTATTTTTCGCACTATAAGGTGCTTCGGAGAATGGCCTATTTGAAAACTGTTCATGTATAGGGCACACTGCATTATAAGGCGCATAGAAGAGAAGCTACAATAGTGGCTGCGCTTGCATTAGGCATCCACTAGATGGAGCTACGCTAAAGGAAATACAATACAACACAGCTTTATTTATGTAGTGTCTTCACAACCGCTGCAGCTGTCACAACACTTTATAGCACATTTAAAATACTACGTCCAAGAAATCAGAATATTGATCCACTTACACTTGTCGGCTTTTGAGAAAATTGGAGGCTTTTAGGGTAGGTCTTATAGTGCGGAAAATACCCCTTTTTTTCCTGATGTGAGACAGTTATTGTAAGAAATACACTGTAAACCATTTTTTTTTTGGGGGAGGGGGGTCATCTCTGCGTCACAGATTTACAACTCTCACCAGAATATAAACCCCAAAGGCGCTCATGACACAATTCCCCGCGCGCTGCTCGTCTTCCCTGTCAGACAAAAGATTTGCTTTGCCTTGGCGAGGTAAAAGAAAGGCCCTATCAGCACGCCGAGCCTTGGAAACATCTGACAGAACTGATAAGCAACACACGCCACTCGGTTTAGTTCCAGCCGATTATAAATGGTCAAAAAAAGCAAAGGCAGCATGACGCAAACGGGCGTGTAGGCAATCACGGCGGGCACCACCACCGTCAGCACGTTCACCACCGCCCGTCTCTTTAGCGGTGAGCCGGCCTGATTGGCGCTCGTGTACGCCGGGCTTTGTTGGCGAAGGGACAGGACCACACCCATGAGGCTGGCAAACATGACGTGGAAGAGGCACGAGATGACGATGCACACAGGCGCGAGCATGACAGACAGGTCGTTGATAATACCTGCGGAAAACAAAACACTTAGGATTGCTAAAAGGGGCGGAGCCAGATGAGTTGGGGGCGGGGGGCAATGACCAGGTTGTTCAAGTCTCTCACCATTATTTGTCATTACTCAAATAGAACTTACCCGAAGTCAGGCAGAAGGAAAACGTGAGTAGCCACACCACACTGGACACGGCTACGCGGTACTCCCACTTTCGCGCTTTCAGGTACAGCACGGGTCGGACTACGGCCAGGTAGCGCTCGATGCACATGCAGGTCAACAGCAAGGGACACCCGATCACGTTGAACATTCCAAACACGTTTTCCGACACGTTGATGGAAGTGTGGTAGATAAGCTTAGTTTCTGGAAAGCAGTTAACACTCGCAGGTTCACGGTCTTGCCATTTTGCGGTCTTATTTGTGTTGTTTTTGTTGGGTGTAATTGCACTGTTGGCCACCAGATGGTGGCATAGTGTCAGGAAGCATTTCTAGCTCAAGCCTAGTTCGATCTCGTTGAGTAGAAGCAACTGCACCTAAAGCCAAACTGTGACAAAGGTTTTTATTTTCTGGACATGGATTTGACACCTCTGACATCTCTGCTAAGTTTGCTGTGATTTTTTTATTTTTTTTCCAAACCCATACTGTGCACCCCCCTGATGGAAATCTGGCCGTTATGTCTTGTGACATGTGCACTGACCGTCAATGTGATTCAATTCCATTCCATCGAGACACCGGTACACTGTTACAATGTTTGTACAATATTTTTCTCTTATCGATTGCTCTCTCTTAATAGTTTTTTTTTTTAAAATGTCTTCTTTTGAAGTGTCTTTTGTGCCCATAAATGCTCTCAAAGATGACAACGGAATATTTAAAGAAGGCATTTCTATCATAAAAATATGATATTGCTCGAGGTGGGTTTACTGGACTCATAAAAGGGCTTGGATATTAAGTGCCTTCAAAAATGGCTTTCCCCAAATGTTGAAAATTTGACTTGCCCAAGCATGCTCACCTGTCGCATTTGTCCGACTCATGTAGGGATCAAAAGCACAGGCGAATGGCAAAAAACTGATGAACATGAAATCCATCGCAACAAGGTTCAGACCAAGGACCTGGGAGACAGATTTTGGTGTAAAATCTATTTTGGAAGCAAAAATAAATAAATAAAACTCCTAAAAAAATCTGCAAAATGACAGAAATGCAATCAACTGACCTTTGAAGCAGAGTTTGACTTCTTCTCCCGGTGAAGTAACCAAAACAAAATGCCGTTGCCCATTCCACCTACGACCAGGACGAAAATATTGACGAATAACCAAATCTGGTCCCAAGCTCGGTTTTGGCAGTGTTCGTCTATTTCATCGAGAGTATTGAGTTTTTGGAAGGAATCCATCGTGCGGATGTCTGAAAAAGTCAGTAAGCAAAAAATCTAGTTTGATATGTTCCCTTCAAAATGCTTACGTCAATGATTACGGGTCTGCCTCCTGAAACAGCCGCCAGGTGCAGAAACCAAATGAGCAGGTGTGATGTTTTTGTTGGCGTTTTTTTTTTTGGCCCAGAATGCAAAGTGGTATGTTGTTATTATAACTCATTTCCATTGCAGTGCCACTTGTTTGTGATGCCAAAGATCAGCAAGAGCATGATGTCATGTGATGAGAAAAGTCCGCCTTGCAGTTCGGAGTTTAGGGTCTCGACTCTGTACTTGTGTGGGTTTTCCGCCAGTGTACTTGTAAATTTTTTTTGTGGGTTTTTTTTCTCTTATATTCTAAGATGCCACATGATGGCGCCAAAGTTACGTCTAAGTCAATCTCGAGTAAGTATGCTAAGCTAAGTTTAGCCTGGGTTGTTCAGGAGAGTCATTGTCTTTTTGGGAGTCAATTAACCCAAAAGCCATTTATTTTTAATTTTATTAAGTCGATAAGTGATCTGGTTTGTGTCACACAACCGTCTCGTACTTCAAAGTACTTTTCGGTTCAGTTCTAGACTTTGCGTAGCGGTTTCCATGGCTGTCTTTACTCTGCGAATACGACACATTAAAACACGCATTGCACTTGTTCAAGTCAAGAAACATCTCTGCTTTTATTGCACACTCACATTATTAATAAAGACGTTAAAATGAGACAGTAATAGTTGAAAAACAGGACGGTCTCTCTGAACAAAAAATAAGTGCAAATTTCATTGTGTGACAACTTTAGTGTTATTAAAAATAAAAAGCTCCACAGATAAAGTGACTAAAAGAACAGTAGATTTTTTTTTTTTCACGGTAGGTTAAAAGGGAATTATAAAATAAAAGGAAAACAATTAAGAAGGCTGTCTTGCTCTTTATTCAGTGCAGATTCTAGTGCATTCAGGAAAGAACAGCACATTACAGGCTGTCCCAAATCAAGTTCATGGATTTTTACACTTTGTACATATTCACAAAATTCGTCCTTTGTATTTAAAACCCCCACACGGTCGTGAAGCACACAGGGAGCAGTTTTAGGGATTTGGTGTCCAGTTGTACAGCGCTTCCCTCCCTCGATTTGGTTCGGCCGCCGTTCACGAGGCGGGACGCACTCATTGCCACGGCTGCTGCGGCCTCGGGTTGGGGTTAGGGTAGATGGGTGCCGGGACTGGCTGGTGGAACGGCGGCACCGATGTGTTGGGGTTGGGCGGGTACGTCGGCGTGGGGTACTGGCCCATGAGGTGAGCTTGGGAGTGGGCGGTGGTGTGCGCCGGCGTGGAGGAGGAGGAAGTGGTGGGGAGGTGGAGGTAGAGCGGGGCCGAGGGAGCCGACGGGGCGGACGGCGCCGACGGGGCGGTCGGGGGCAGGACCCTCTGGAGCACCACGTGCGGGTAGAGCTGCGAGTCGGAGCGGTAGACGCCAGGCGGGGCCGCTTTCAGCAGACTCTCTTGACTCCTGTTTGGAGGAGTTCCAGAGAAGCAAACAATCGTATATAAAGGTACAAAAGAAAACATTTTTAAAATGTTTTCTGAATTGAGTGGAATAATATGGATTCCTATAGCACCTGCTAAATGAACCTCGAGTGACTTTGGCTTTACTACCTCTGATATCCTCTGTTCTCGTATCCCCCGAGGCCTCCGGTTAGGTAGAGTGGGCTGTCCGGTGCCAGACGAGGGTTCATTCTCTGGGATAGATGGAAGATCTTAGGAGGAGGGAAGGCCTCCCATTCGCCTTCTTCTATGTCCAGCCATCGCTCACCGCGGCGGGCGGAACGCTTTCCCCTACGTCTGCGAACAAGGAAAATTCGAGTCCAGATTTAGCAATGCCAAAGAGCTCGATGTGTCTGTTAAGCCTCTGTTGTTGTGCTCATGTGAAAGCAACAAAATTACGATGTTGGTGCCATGCTAGCATGTTCGGTATGCTAGTATGCTAGCTCATACTACTGATGAGTCTCAGTGAAGGTGGTTTGTTTTTGTAGTGAATGATGCTAGCATGTTCGGCAGGCTAGCATGCTAGCTCATACTACTGATGAGCCTCATGTGACGGTGGTTTGTTTTTGTGGTGAATGACGCTAGCATGTTCGGTAGGCTGGTATGTTAACTCATACTACTGATGAGTCTCATGTGAAGGTGGTTTGTTTTTGTGGTGAATGATTTCACTCCTGAATACATTCAGTCCGGTCACATGGAACGAAATCTTCGCGTTGGTGTTAGCAACTCTGCTGTCTGGTAAAATGCAGAGCATCGCGGTTCATTCTAATACTTGGCGAACGGTGATACTTGCTAGGCTAACGGTCATACTTGCTAGCTTTCAAACAACTTCTCTTCGTTCACCAAGCTTTTCACAACAAAGTCTTCTGCCAACTTCATAAAATTGATTGTCTCCTCGTCTTAGCGGACTCCACCATTGTTGGCCCGGTCCTTTCAGGTTTCACTCACCTGGCCCGCACTTCTTTTTTGGCTTTCTTCTTGCTGGATCGTTCCTGTAGACAGCAGACAAGGAAGGACAGCGACATGGCGAGGATGACGACGCCGCTAACGACCGACGCCAACACAGCCACTCTCAAACCGCGGTCCTCTGGCCTGGGGATTGCTAGGAAATAGGGGGGGGGGCGCGGAGGGCAATCCTAATCCAACAGTGCTCATAGATACATTTGCACCGTTGTGTTGCAAAAATGAGGCTCACCCTCACACACGGGCAAGTAGTTGCTCCACTGCGCTTTCCCATTGCGGACGTTGCAGTAGATTTTGTCACTGCCCACCAGCTGGTAGCCCCCGCGGCACCAGAAAGTCAACGTGCTGCCCACCGACACCCCGGTGCCGCTCTCCACGTAGAAGGAGCCCCGGTGCGGCGGCAGGACGGGAATACAGGACAGGCCTGAGGATACAAAACAAACCAAAATGGCTGCTGGCACGGACATGTGAGACATGGCGAAACTGTACACGGAGGGTTGGGGTGGAGGGGGTGTGTGTATTTATAATCGTCCTTATGCTGCAATACACAAATACCGCTCCGAGGTCTCGTGATTCAGCCGCTATTGTTAGACCCTCCCCAGGACCTTGCGCGCTTAGCCAAAGCGGTGTAGCTTGATGTCATTGATTAGCCTTGAGTCGCAGCTCTTACCCATGAAATTATTTTGGAAAATCTGTTTTTAACGGAGCTGTGCCGGCTTCAATCGACCCGTAAATTGAGTTTCGATTGAACCCTTTCACGCGCCCTGTAACCTGATAACATGATAAGATGTCCACTGTAGTAATCCCAGAACAGATCTCTTCACCGTGCGATTCAGATGTGTGTCCATTTTGCCGTTCAGCTCTTCGTTCCAGAACAGCAAGTTATATAAAAAGTACTCAACGAACAGTTGGAGATAAAAAAAAAAAAATCAGAAGGGCAAATTAAGTTCACCATAAAGGATCTAGTGCATTTTAAGTTCACCCCCAAATTTCCCCTGAAAGCCAAAATATAACGTAACTTTTCGTCTGTAGTGTACATATTTTTCCGAAGTAAAATATAGGAATTTGTGGTGTTTTGAAACCGTTACCAGCTCATGACGAGATTCTGTTCCCAATTACATCCTCTTGATGGAAACGTTTGCCCCTGGAGTGGCTCCACTTTGCATGCAATGTAGTGCAACTTGGTGCATCGTGAACCGACGCTAATTAGCGTGAGCGCCCTCTCGAACACGTTATCGGCGTCATTAATTTTGCTCCTAATGAGAAACAGCCGGAGGGGCGTGTGATGCTGTTGTTTGCCGTCCGAATGCGATGAATGCGTTATGTACTGTATGTGTGTAAAGATGACATTGTGTTTTAAGACCCAGTGAACATGCGAGCCGCTCTCGGCTGATTAGGAGCGACAGATGGGAGGATTTCTGCAGCCCGAGAGATGCTGCGAGAGGATCCCGTCATCCCGTGTGAGGATGACGGCACACCCGCTCGCTCTTTTTTTTTTTTTTTTCTTTTTTACCCCTTCTCGCTCGCGCACGTACGCACGCGTAAAGGCAAACGCGTCCGACACGTGCGGCGCGGCGCGTACTTCGCATGGCAACAAGGACGAGCTGACTCGAGTGTTTAGAGGACAAAACTGTCCACATGAACGCGTTACTCTGGCTTGGAAAACAAGAATTAAAAAAAAAAAAAATTTGATCCCACTCGATACGGCGATTGCGATTTAACCCTTTGAGGGACAGCGGTTACGACAGTGGACAGCTTATCATGTTGAAGAATTTTCATTTAAAAAAAAGCTTCAATTACGAATTATTGCCCAGTGTACATTAAAAGTAAACTCAAAACCCTTTTGGTATTTCGCCAAAGCGCTTTAACTTCCTCCCGCGTCAATTTGCTAGCTTAATGCTAACACAGATAATGGTGTAGACTGCGAACAAAACCAAAAGGGCCGTAGTGTACTTTTGATATAAAACTTTTATGACACCCAATCACGAAGAATTGTGAACAAAAATCAGTCTGCTGAGGAGGATTTACTCAATGTCAGATTTTTATTTCTTTAGTGTCTGTGGAGTTTGCATGTTCTCCCTGTGCCTGTGTGGGTTTTCTCCGGGTACTCCGATTTCCTCCCACATTCCAAAAACATACGTGGCAGGCCGATTGAACATTCCAAATTGTCCCTAGGTGTGAGTGTGAGCGCGGTTGGTTGTTCGTCTCCGTGTGCCCTGCAATTGGCTGGCAACCGGTTCAGGGTGTCCCCCCGCCTACTACCCGAAGACAGCTGGGATCGGTTCCAGCATACCCGCGACCCTTGTAAGGATAAAGCGGATCGGAAAATGGATGGATGGATAGTATCTGTGGCTGATCATCGGCGGCCTCCATGAACACCCGATACCAAAATGAGGCCCGTATCGGCCTGATACCGATCCTTGCATCCAACAGAATGACCCTGCAACCTGGTAAGCTG
Source organism: Hippocampus kuda (assembly GCA_901007745.1). NCBI lineage: Eukaryota > Metazoa > Chordata > Actinopteri > Syngnathiformes > Syngnathidae > Hippocampus > Hippocampus kuda. The sequence goes on from CAAKHF010011063.1 coordinate 55,731, forward strand.
TCCACTGTAGTGACCGCTGTCCCTCAAAGGGTTAAAATTCCACTTATATGAGTCTGAATAATTTCCACGTTTTCTGCTTCGTGTACGTGTAGAGAATGTTTGTCTGTGCGTGTGTGTGTGTGTGTGTGTGTACATCACTTGAGCTGAAAAACATACACTTGCTGTCAGTGCCGTAAAGCCGCATCCATTATTGAACGTATTACGTGACTGTGTGTGTTTTAAGACTCTGTTGCTACGCCGCGGCGGGGAGACTCATTCGCTGTCCCGTCAGCGGAGGGCCACGCGGGGTTGAAATGAAAAGGAGCAATTTAATGCCGAAAAGATTGAGAACGCGCTTTCGCTGGGAAACCTTTGTATGGGAGCGGTCGGGATGTTTGTGTTTTGCGCGTTGTTGTTCTGTCCTATTCGTTGTCAAACCAGGCAACCCCACACAAAACAACCAAAAATTCCGTTGATTTACCTTGCAGACCGCCAATGTCTGTTTGTTTAAAACTGTGTTTCCCAAACTTTGAGGCAAAGCACATATTTTACATGGGTTAAAAAAAACAAAAAAATCACACGGCACAAGTCATTTGGCCGATTTTTTTGTTTTTGCAACTTTACAACAAGCAAAATTTGAGCAGATTTTGAAGGACCATTTTCCCAAAGGAGGCTTGAGCACTTCACAATTTTAGTTTACTGTCAAACTAAACATCAAACAAAGAGAATTGTGCGTTATGTATTTAAAAAAAAAACCCACATAACTTTGCCTTATCGTCAGATAGCTTCATGCTAACACTTAACGGGAAATACCATAGACGGCTAAAAAAATGGCATCGGTGTTGCAGTATTTTTAAATCCATTAGCAGCAAATATGTTACCACAAACGGTGAAGCAACGCAGGGAGACAGATAATATGACAATATGTGCATATATTCTTTATACTCTGCCTAGAACAACTAATGGTACGAAGGAATTGTGACCGCCGACGTTTTTATTCTACTGCCGCCACGTGACACAGGCACACTATGCATATTGATGCGAAGCAAAAAAAAAAAATGTTTTGAATTATTTATTTTCAATTGAATTGTCATCATTGTGTTTTTATAAAGTACAATAACCTAGCCTACTATTTTTGTTTTTAAAAAGCACATTACAATTCTTTTTTGTTTAAAAAATTTATATATATATATATATATATATATATATATATATATATATATATATATATATATATATATATATATATATATATAATATTTATTTATATATATTTGTATTTATATATATTGTTTTGTCACAGGCTGGAAGTGCTATTTTTTGAGCCGAACAAAACGCGATGCCGGATCACTTTTCCCTTGCTAATGGATAAAAATAAACAGTTCGACTTTACTGCCGCGAGTCAAAGTTGACGCAGATGAAAGGTGACGTTCCTCCCTAACAGGAGACGAGCTTCACATCACTTTTGTGTTACTCCCTCTTCCTCCGAGTAGTCTATTTTTTTTTTTGCGAAACAACCTCAAACTAACTTCTCCTCGCCATCACGGGGCGTCTCTATTTCTGATGTGCTGTATCGCCACAGATTACCTAACGGTGTGTGTGTGTCTGAACATGTGAGCCTCCGCGGCGCAACTGTCGGTTGAGTCGTTCGGAAATTCACACCCTGCTTAGCCGCTTTTGGGTCAAATCATGTGATTAGGTTCTCTTCGTCCTGTGGGTGTCAGGTGTTCGATAGGAAACAGAGCGTGAAAGAGAGTTAAAAGGCTGAACACGCAAGCGTGTTGGCAGAGGAGCAGTCGACTGGAGTAACCGCTGTTTCCTAAAGGGTTAAATTATATAATATCGCAACTACAAATAATTATCATAGATAGAAAAAAATAACTCGTATTTTTTGAGTGAAAAAAAGGACACGTGTTTTTTTTGTTGTTCCTGTTTTTTTTTAAAATCTGGATGATTTTTATTTTATTTAAGTCAATGCTTAAGTCATAGTTAAAGTCAATTTTAAAAATACCACTTGCATTTTATTCCAGAAACTCCCCCCCCCCCAATTTTTTTTTAAATGATGTGATGATACTTTATAATCTTTTCATATAAGCTTTTCATTGGCGTGAATAATTTGTGTCAGACGGTGATTTTCAGAATTGTGGTGTTTATAGGGCGCCCTCGTGTGGTACGTGAAAGAATCGCTAAATTCAATATGATTTAAAATTTGACTCATTTTTGAAATACAGTTCGGTTGTCTTTAACTTTTAATGCAATACGTTTCATATTTTCTATTGAAAACATTTCAACACACTTTTTTTTGGTTTCTAATATTTAAGGGTATCGTGACTTCCAAGATAATTCTGATGAACACGCAAGCTCCACCCACACTTCTTTCTGTTAACGTTGCTCGTGATGGTACTTTCAAACGATTCCACATCATTTATCGTGACTTATTTCGTGCAACCGAGTTTGAAAACCACCGCTCTCAAGTTCAGGAAGACGCCGCCCAAACAGAAAATATAATTACTGACACGTACGGAAAAACAAAACAAAACCATTTCCGCATATAAAGCCCTCATCAAAGTTAGATGCCAAAGAGACAAGAGATCTTAAATTGCACTTTCTTCACCGGCTTGTTTGTGTCGCGAACTGGAAAAAGTCGACAAAAAAAAATCATCCTGACAAGTCAGAGATGCGCAAGGTCGAAAGTAAAACATTTTTTTTTCCCCATAATTTTCCAAGATGTTTTTCGAATGGGGTTGTGCCCCAACACTTTTTGTCCATAAGGTGCATATTTTGTTTATTTATTGCACAATCCTAAGGGGAGGTAAATGAGACCAGTTTTATGTCTCGCAGAGGTAAACTACAACCTCATTGTGGGCGTGTCCACGCATGTGGGTATTCCCGCGTGTTACCGCGCCATTAACGAGATTGCAGAAACTCAAAATAGCCCGGGGATAGACAAAGGTAATTGGCTTGGGGGATAATCACAAGGGAGCCAACTGAAGCGTTGAACATGGTCGTTTGGCTGCCTGATGATTTTATTAGCGGAGGATAAGCGGTTTAGCGTTATCGTAAGGTGGATGCCGTGCCTAAATCGAACCCATCGCGGTTTGGATTCTATCAATGGTGGGAAGGAACCAAGTGCTATTGGCGTGACTAAAAGCAGACCGTGAAAAAATAAATATTAAAAAATATCAGTGAACCACAAAAACATGGTGCGATTGTCAAGGAAGAAGCAGGTTCCCACCGTTGGCTAATTTGAGAGGCTGATGACAGTGACTTATTGCCCCATTCATTGACTTAGGTGCTAAATCTGGGCAGCAAACTGTTTTACCACCAACACATAATTAAAAAAATAATAACAATAAAATAAATAAAGCAGCATAAGCTCATGCTTGACCAGCTCAGGAGCCCCGACCGCCTGCTAGGCAAGCGGTCGAAACCTTGCAGATGGATTTACGCTAATGCTAAGTTTCTCACACACTCACACACAGACACACGCACGTTGCCAAGGTTAATTGGAGGCATTAACGTGAAGCCTTGCGCCTCGTCCAACCACCGAAATAAGCCGCAGCTTTTTGCAGAGCGTCGACGCTGCATCTGTCCACTACAATTGACCGCGAACCATTTTCATCATATGACTCAAACTGATGCTAAATGTGCTACAAAATGGTCCCTCCACACCCCAAAAAAATATATATAAATATAAATATATATATATATATATATATATATATATATATATATATATATATATATATATATATATATATATATAAGTGGGGTGAAAAAAAAGTTTGTGTGGCGCGTTTGATGTTTTATATGAAAGGCTAAATTTAAAATGTGAGCCACGCCTTTGTCACCAATTTCGCCGGGGCATATTCAAAATCCACATCCCCAACAGCACAGCGTCGTTCCTCATCCCTCAAGTCTATTTTTATTCATTATTACTATTTAAAAAAAAAAAAAGCATCGCCTTTCCTGACGACTTTTTAGTCACTGTCTGAATAACAAGTGAAACCGTTTCGCTGCCGAGGGCCCCAACCCAATGGGCTTCAAATAAGATGGTGTGTGTGTGTGTATGAGGAGGGGGGGATTGAAAAAGTCAACAAAATACGCACAGATGCTTTTAATACATGGGGCAATAAGAAATTTATGCACACACACACTGCAGTGTTTATCACACCTTCGGGATTTAGAACATTTTGGACAGTGAACGGGGCTTTAGTGTGGTAATTCAGGCATGTGCCAAGCCCAGCTGATCACATCTGTGTGTGTGTGTGTGTGTGTTGTTAAAGCATAAAGTGCTTACCGCTTCTCTGTGAGTCGCCGTTATGAAACAAGCAACTGTGTTTATTCTCTAAACCTTTAAGAAGATTGGTGGTGTTTCACGGCGTCCATTTGAAATATGAGAGTGTGTGTGTGAGGCATGTGAGCTTTGCATTTTTGTCTTCTGCTGACGGCTATTTTGCCTCCACGTGAGCCGGGGCCTCCGCGAGACAGGGGGGGGAGAGAGACAGAGAGAAAAAAAATGCAGGGAGAAGGAGGCAAGATGAGGAGACGGGAACAAAGGGGAGAGGAAAGGAGGTTAGATTGGCGCTGGTGGGCAGAAAACAAAACAAAACAGTGAAGAGGCAGGCAGATGTTGGAGGGATGGAGGAGAGGCGAAAAGCGGTTCGGGCTCCGATGGAGGTGAAGTCATGCTCCACTTCGGGCAACGGGCTTTAAATGCGCCGTCTGCTTCCTCCACGCGCACGCACACAAACGTGCATTCGCACTTCAGTTTTTGGAAGACACCAAAGACCGCATTTGTCGACGGCTCGCTATCCAGCCCGCAGCCGAAAAAGCGCCTTTTCTTTGACCCGCGAGCATGAAAGATAAATGCCTCACCTCTGTTTCAACCCTTGATCCAAAAGCCCAACCTTTAAATCAAACACCCGAGACTTAATCTTTGCCCCCCACCCGTGTCCCCCTTCCTCACTCCAGGCGACGGAGCTTCTCCTAATCACTCGCTATCGGGGACGCCAGTCGTCCGTGGGCGAAAAAAATAAAATAAAAATGGAGTCGATCTACTTTTTCCGAAATTTGACAGTCGGGGTTTTTAACCCTTATGCAGGATAACATCCCAAAATTGAACAATTGACGAACAAACAAAATTGATGTCATGATTCATTAACATGTTGAAGGCGCTAACTTGTCCATATTGAATATTCCAAATTCAATGTTTTTGTTTTTTACTTATATGCAGATGGTAGTTACTTATACCCATAGCACAATACTGCTTTTTATTGCTTTGATGTCCATAGAGGGCACCAACCTAAATAAGTAAATAGAAACTATATATGTATGGATAGGTCTGATGCCACTGAACATTTTGAGTGGTCGCAAGAAAAAAAAGGATTCAGAAATTACTTTGATATTACACATTAAAGCCACCATTCCATTATGGTGCCTTTTTTCCGATGTGTCGTTAAAAAAAGTCAACGCACAAGGGTTAAATTCTCCTATGAATTTTTTTTTAGAGACTACATTGATTGAAAATGTTTTATTTTTTTTCAAGCAGCAACGTCATTATCTTTACATTTGCCGATTAGGTGTGCAGGCTCCCTCTAGTGGTGCAAGCAGGAATTACAAAATTCAATCAAATTGATACCTTTCAAAAACATGCAATACAAGAAGAATAAAATTTGCCTCGATGCGTAAATTCAGTTTCAACTGAATCCAGAGCATTTTTTGAACCGCAGTTCAGTTGTCTTTAACTTTGGAGCAGGTTTAAAAAAAACAA